>LZPO01044818.1:45227-57093 GCA_001675575.1 Neotoma lepida | reverse complement strand
GTTACACCAGGCCCTGGAACCTCGAGGAGGATGGCTGAAGGCTGTACTGGCAGGAGTGTAGCTATGGCAGTATTAGTGGGCTGGAAGCTCATACATTCTGGTCACCATACCACAACTAACAAGTTTGGAGACTGTGGAAAGGGAGCAGCTTCTCATGCTGCATTTACATATGTGGGCTCCTTCACAATTCTGCCTCCAGTGGATCAAATCCTGCTGCCAGAAAGGAGCTGAGGTGGTTATGGCAACCTGAGAAACCTCAAACGACATTAATATTCACAAACACATGGCACCTGCAATCCTTTAAAAACAACAGAACACCAGCAGTGGTATCAACAACAGGAACAACTAGAATAATTTGTAACTTNTCTCTGGAGAAGCACTGTGCTGCATGTATTATTTTTTAAGTAATCAGTCACAAATTAACTAATTGCTGCAATCCTTAAACCTGTCTTTCCCTCTAGTTTGTCATTATTTGCAGATGTCAAAACAAGTAAAATAAATGGACTGGATTNTCTTCAGTTGTTTCTTGTAAATCTTTCTTTTCCTACAAATATTATAGAAATCTGACTGCAAGAGTCCTTCCTGAGCCTTGATACTTTAAACTCCTTCCTTTAAGAGGTGGATGAAGATGTCAGCTGAGAAGTAGTCCCTCCCTAGATCTTCTCCTAATTGAGAAAGCAAGTTGAAGCACTGATATCCTCCAAGCTGCTTTCACCAGAACCTAGGAGGTCAGATGAGAGTCTGTCATGCCTGCTTTGAGCACAAAGAAGTGAAAAGACACATGGAAGAAGATAGGAAGGCAATAGTAACCCTTTTGCACATTACCTAGACCCCTACTCTGAATAGTACAGTGCAGGCTTGAGAAAGATGCTTCTGTTTGGAGAGAGAGAGAGAGAGAGAGAGAGAGAGAGAGAGGGAGAGAGAGAGAGAGAGCGCAGGTGCTTGAAGAGAGTCAGATTGCCTGGAGCTGGAGTTAGAGGCAATTGTGAGCAATCAGACAAGGATGCTGGGAACTGAACTCNTGGTAAAAGGCAATGCTGAGCAAATTCCCAGGAGCTTTTCTGACAGGCCAAAACCTACATACCGAGTCCCTGGCGCTGCCTTGGGTCAGGTGGCTAATAGCAATAACCAGGATTTGGTGTCAGAATGAGGGCAAGATACCTATTGGGGAACAAGGCACAAAATGTACCATAGGGATTTGTTATAAACTCAGTATCAGGNCTGGCCACTGAGACTCAGAATCTTGTCAAAACTGAACCTCATACATAATACTGGAGCACATAGCCAGAGCCTCTAAATTGGGCTAGAATTTGATAGAGACTTGAGTGCTGTGGACACAGTTGTGTTCCGGCTACTTGATTTCTAGTCTTAGAGTGGTCTCGGNCATACCCACCCTTCTCCTGAGACTATACAATACCTCATGGCTGTGAGAATCAGATGTTCTAGTTTCAGTTTAGGTGGTCAAATGACTGTCTCCACTATGCATCCCCAACTTTGACCACAACCACTTTGAGGACAGTGTTCAGAGATAGGATTCTAGAACTATCTTGCCAACAGACAGAACACCAGCTTCCAGTGCTCACCCAAGACAGTGCATTTCTTGCAGCTGGGAGACTCAGGTATGACTTTTAGCATCAGCCTAAGTACAAGGATATTGCCTTCATCAACACTACCTCAACCTTGGGCAATACAGCCCAAGTTTAGAACATTTGCTGGGAGTAAGACAGAATAATAAGCATTATTTTGCACAGCAATATAGTGCTGGGCTTATGAAACCAGATACTGGAAAGATTCCAATACCTCCCAATATCAAGCTAGCCTGTGGCTAGAATCTCTGGAATAGCCCCATTCCCAAGGGAAGGAATGTGGATCCAGCTTATCAGACTTCTTTGTAACATCACTGATGATAGGTTGAAGGGTTCTTGGGTCATGAGTCCATCTTAGCAGTATGTGCCTAGAGAAGCATGTATCTTGATTCTACCCNAGTATCACACTAGATGATGGGCTGAGAGCTCTAGTGACAAAGCTTGGTGGTACTTTTGAACACATGGGTAGCATAAAGAGCTTCAGGCTATCCATCAGGGGTGACTCTGCCCAGAGGTAGGCAGAGTTTTGATATGCATGATCATAGGCTGGTGACTCTAGACAGGCATCTGGAGTTACTACACCCTCCTTAAGGAGAGTCTTGTGGAGACAACCTAGTCTGTTAAAGAATTCTTGTTCTTTTTGAATCGTACACACACAATGTATTTGGGACAAATTTGACTTTGGATTGACATATAATACTGGTGTAGTAAGATGACATTACTAGCAAATGCTCAGCAAATCTGGACTTGAGTACCATCCTGTATTGAAATAGTGAAAGTAGCTACAGAATCACAGAAAATGAGTAGCCTGTCTAGAATCTCTGGAAAGATAGGGCCATAGGAGCCAGATTAAGAAGACTAGAATAAATATCAAATCCTTCAATACCTAGATGATATCACACAGAAATAAGTATTGATAGCTTTCAGGTGGCCATGACCTCACATAATAGTTTGAAATAAATTCCTAAAAACAAATCAGGCAGTAATCTGCATGAGAAAGATTTTAGATAGTGAATTTTAAAATGCACTTGCAAGGAAGCTAGCTCAATGAGTTTGAAGAAAATGCAGAAAAACCTTTCAACACTCTAAACAAACTTGACAAAGGGATTGAAGCAATTAGAAAGAAACCAAACAGAAATCCTTGAGCTGAGAAATACACCAGGTGACATTGAAAAGGCATCAGTTGCAAGGGAGATCAAACAGAAGAATCAGTGACAGGCTATTTAAAAATACACAGTTGGAGGACAATGAAGAGAAAAAGAAGGGAATAAAGAAAGTGTACAGGCACTTTTGGGCAGGGTTAATATAGGAGATATGGAGGAGTTATTGGAGTTCAAGAAAGTTGTGAAAGTTACAAAGAAATGGAAAACTCCAAGAGTAAATAACAGAAAGCTTTCTAAACCCAGAGAAGTACACAACATATAAGAAAATCAAAGGTTACCAGACAAATTTGTTAAGCCAATTCTACCTTAAGGCATCTTGTAACCAACCTCTCAAAGTTGAGTCTTAAGGCTCCAAGTGATAATCAACAAAGAACAAACAAAGGGATCTAAACTGACTTGACAGCAGGCTTCTCAGCAGAGTCTCCATCACGCCCAAGGAAAACCAAGCCAAAGACAATGCCAAGGCCAAGGCCAAGGCCAATCCTGATCTAACCTTGTCAATGGAGAAATTGCACCCAGCGAAACAACCCTTAAGAAATGGAAGAACTATAAAGACATCCTTGGACAACAAAATGTGAAAGACTATGTCGTCATCAGAGTTACACCACAAGAAATCCTAAGGAAGATCTTTAAACTGAAAGTGACATTAATGAGTAAGAGGATAACACTGAAAGATACAAAGCTCACTGGTCAAAAGAATTACACTGACAGCTAACAGAGCTTCAGTATCATAAGCATGACACAGAAATTATTCACGCTGTTCGTTTGAAGACTAAACATTCAAGTAACGTAAGAATACTAATAAATTAAAAGATAAGCAACGNGGAAAGATGTAAAATATCCAAAACTCAAACTAGGGGAAGGAGTACACATTGTTTTATTGTACAATAATTTGTCTCATTAATTTTTTTGTTTCTACTCTTATCTATCTTATAGTGTTTAGTTACTCATTATAATCTGAAGATCTTTTTATAAACCTGAGGTAGTGAAAAAAGAAAAATGAATCTATCATAAACAAACAAAATAATGAAGAAGGATTCAGAACAGTGCTATAGGAAATCATCATGATGAGGATTATAAGGAAAGGAGAGAGAGGGAGAGAGAGAGAGAGAGAGAGAGAGAGAGAGAGAGAGAGAGAGAGAGAGAGAGAGAGAGAATGGAGTTACAGTTTACACAAAGCCTGTAACAAAACCTTGTAGAGTGATAATTACTTTGAATATGAATTGCATTCTCCAAATGAATGACAAGACTGAATGATTCTAAAATAAATCCAATATGTATGTTGCTCACAAGAAACTCATGCACAGTTACACATAGGCTATAGTATAGCAGGGGTCCTGTGTTCCTGTTCCCTTTGGGGGAAGGGGGCCAAGTAGGCTCAGAGTCAAGCCACATAGACTCCAGGAGAATGTCAAAATAACAAGCTCAGTTTATTCAGAGAGAGGCAAGCCTTATATACCCTCAACCCCACCCTGGGGGAAAGTCTGATGAATATGCATCTGCTAGTATGATATGGCTGCCTCTCATTTGTCCAGGTCGTCTCCAGATCATGTTTCAGCTGCTGTTACTGAGGCCCTTAGGCAGACCCAGGTTGGCTCTCAGAATGTATCTTTGTTATTGGTTTGGGCCGGCTGGCCCTCAAGCCTGTTAAGGATGAGTCATCCCACACTATAGAGGAAAAGATAAAATATTACATTCCATGCAAAAAGTCCAAAGGAAAGGAGGGATGACCATACTGATGTTCAACAAAAATATGCTTTAATCTTTAAAAGCCTTGAAAGGAGAAGGAAGGTCATTCACTGTGATAAAAGATTCAATTCTACAAAGAGAAATAATACAAAATATATTGTAGCATCCAGTAATATAAAGAAAATCCAATAGACTTAAAGTGTGAGAGATATTCCAGTACAATAGTAGTTGGAGGTTTTAATAAACTACTTTTGGCAGTGGGTACATGATCCAGACAAAAAAAATTAACAAACACCAGAAGAGTTAAGTTGCAGACCAGAGAAAATGGACCTAACAGACAACAGCATTGCATCTAACAATACTTCTTGTTCTCATCAACATATGGAACAATCTTTTTTCCTGTCCCCTCCCCTCTTTTATTAAAATTAGATTATTTTCTTATACAATATTTTACAGTTTCTCTTCCCTCTACTTCTCCAAGTTCCTCTCCATCTCCCCTCCTATCCAGATCCATTTCCTTTCTGTCTCTCATTAGAAAAGAACAGGCTTCTAAGGGCAAAATGTAACAAAATAAAAAATAATAAGCTAAAACAAAAACCATCACATCAAAATTGGACAAACCAACAAAAGGAAACGAGCCTCAAGAGAAGGCACAAGAATTAGAGATCCNCTTGTTCACATACTCAAGAGTCCCTAGAAAATATGAAAATGAAAGCTATAGTATATACACAGAGGACCTAGTGCAGACCTTTGTTGGCCCTGTGTTTGCTGCGTAAATCTCTGTGAGTTCATATGATGGTAGCTGAATAAGGCAATGATCTATGAGTATAGCAGAATATCATTAGGAGTCCTTTTATTTCTACCTTTTTTTTTTTTTTAAAGATCAGTAGTATTTGGTTTTACCATAGGACTCTGGGCTATTTAGTCTCTGGTTCTTGGTCATCCAAGCAATGAGGTTCCATCTTGTGGAATAGTCCTTATGTCAAATAGGACATTTATTGATTACTTGCCTGAGCTTTGTGCCACCATTTCCCTAGCATATTTTTCAGTCAAGAAAGATTGTAGATCACAGGTTTTATGTCTGGGTTGTGGTTTACAATTCTCTTTTGGTAGCCTGCAGTGTACCTTCCTATATCAGCGTAAAAAGTCTCCTCTCTGAGTAAAGTCTGAATGTGTTCACTACTGCTCCATACTAAACAGCCAAAGAAGAACTAAGTCCAATTTGTTGCATGGATTAGAACATTTGGTGTTTGTGGAATATTCCTTTACACTGTGTGGATATATGTCACTGTGATTGGTTTAATAAAGAAGCTCACTGGCCAATAGCTGAACAGGATAAGGTTAGGTGGGAGAACCAGACTAAGAGAATGCTGGGAGGAAGAAGGGCAGAGTCTAGGAGTTGCCAGCCAAATGCAGAGGAAGCAAGTTGTGAAGTTGTGTACAAAATGAGGTAACAAGCACTGAGCCGTGTGGTAGAACTTAGATAAAAATATGGGTTAATTTAGGTTGTAAAAGCTAGTTGGTAATAAGCCTAAGCTATTGGCCGAGCATTTGTAATTAATATTAAGCCTCTATGTTGTTACTTGTATGTGGCTTGTGGGACAGAAACTTCTGCCTACAGGTGTTGTACTCCTTTCCTGTTTTAAAAGTGTACTCTGAAGTATGAAAGAAATGTATGTCACTAAAGTAGGAAGCCTTAGTACATGCATCAGAACTTCTTTCTTTCTCACTTCTTTATTTCTTAAGCTAGAAAGTCTGCAGATAAAATGAATTCTCAAAGTAAATTAGCTACATAAGATTTGAAAGCTGCCCTTCAAAGTTAGTTAGTATAAAGTTTGCCCTTTTTCAAAACATTCTAGAACAAGACATCAGAAAAGGCTGTTTTATTTTTTGGAAGGACTCATTTAATAAGTGAGTGATCCTCATGTCCACCTTGGATCACCTTGAAAACTACAAACTGACAAAAATGAGGTGGATACAAACAATTAGAGGCAAGCTTTAAACTAAGATTAAGCATATGAGTTATCTGTNTGTCTTGCAGAAAAGAACCAATGAGGATAGACAGCAGATATCACCACAGTAAACATCTAGCAATTCTCGTTGGGAGTGAAGAAAGCCCTGAGTNAATGTGTAAGGAGTGGGAGAGGTCTTGAATGAATGTATATTGAGGNCTNTGTCAGGCTCAGGGAACTGGCCAAGAGTTCTTCTGGTCCAAGTTCAGTGTTTATCAATGACTGGCCGGCGTGTACAAAAGTTAGCTACCACAGCTTCCTCCTCCTGCACGTTTGCAGCTTGAGACTGCTCCCAGACAGAGACCTCTTACAAATGAACATCCCCTCCTCCTGCTGTACATAATAAATGCACTGGGGTCCTAGCTTGTTGTATATCAGTGGGTGCCATGCCATCACAGAGAGCACAGCCTACTCAATCTCAGTTTTTCTGTCTGTGTATGTGTATCTGTCCTTTCATCACTCCCTGATCACCACAGTCAGGTTTCCAGGACCACCTTGTGCAGGATGTGGTGAATTTTTTTTTACTTATTTTCCTATTTCTCATGTTCTGTAGTTAGTGTACCTTATTTCTTTTTGTTTTCTCAGCCACCTGTGCTTTCTACTATTTTCCCCATTTTGATGAGGAATCTAAAATAGAAAGATCCAAGAAGTTGATTAAGGTCAATATAACTCATTCATTCAGTACTTGCATCTTGTGGGTAAGGTTGATTAAGTTCCTTTCAGGGCCACGTGTAAGAGTCAATTTATTAAAATTAAATTTGGAACCAGGATTTAAAAAGTAAAGAAAATGTGGCTATAAAAACACAGTTGTTAGTTTTCAGATCATTCGTGATTTAATCTTCCTGCNAAGAAGTCCATTTTTCCGATTACCAAGGCTCATAATATATGAAGCTTGCAAGCCAGCTACACTCCTCTGCAAAATATTTATTGCAGGAACTGTAGATAATCTTTNGTAATNAAAGAAAAATTAAGAAAGCTTGTATGAATAAGTCTCATGTTCATTACTGATGCCTGGGCTTCAAGCTTGTCAGTATTTTCAGCTCTGTGTATGGTCATGCCTATGTTTAATGTGATAGCAGACAGGAAAAGAGAGGTTACAAGCAAAACAAATGCTTTGTCAAATAGTTTCTTGCAAGCATAAAAACTGATTAATTAAAGTAAATTATGTCATATGTCCTGAGTTTAATATGAGAACTCCACTACAGGCAATGCAGCCCTGATTAGTTTCTCCTATTAAGTGACATGCTGGCTGCCCCTTGACCTTCACTTACTCTGTTTTTGCCTGCTCTTGCTGGAGACTTGCTACTTAATGTGAAAGTTCTACAGTTCTTTGACAGTTATGGTGTTTAATGTCTACAGATATGCTCAAGTTTGAAGAGGTTTCCAAAAGTAGTAATATCACACACACAAAAACAATGTCATAAAAAAGATTGTTGGCAAGAGGACTATTGTAGTTCCCTGTGTTTCAGGCTNTGAGGTGACTGTGTAAGCTGACTGTTGACAGCAGCAGAGAGTACGGGAGCAGACACCCTGTGCTGCTGTCTACAACATTCTGAGGTGTGCCTTTAGAAACCTCTCTTGGGTGAAGAGGGGATTCTTGGGAAAAGAATTTTAGAGCAAGTTAATAAGAAGCAAATGTGGAGCTTATGATGATATTTTAACATAGATTTAGGTTTAAGTGTGAGTTAATAACAGAGAGTGGTCCTTAGAAAAAGGAGGATTTGTAATCAAGAGTGGTCTTAGGCTTCTCAAGAGATACACATTGAAGTTTATTAGCAACAACTCNGAGAATATAAATGCAGCTATAGTGGCTTTTGAAATTAGATTGTTCAGAAGTTTCTCAGGGGTGCCTCCTTTTTCTTTTTCTGTAAATGAGGCCATACAGTTGTCCCTGCAGTCATAAAGTAGTCTGTGAGGTCATATGATAATCTCCAAGGTCATATCATGATCTCTGAGGACAGTTCATGGTTTCGGAGGAAATGCAATGGTACTGGAAGTCATAGTGTGGTCCCCAGAATCATAGNGTAGTCCCAGANGTCATNNTGTCATNCCTGGGATACATTGAACAGGGTTGCAGGCTGTTAGATAAAGATAAAACNACTGGTCACATGGATTGAATACTTCTGATGCTAGGCCATGAACAAATTATGATATATGTTTTTATTATAAAGAAAAATGCAGTTTTAAAGCTGAGAAAAAGTAAATCTTGAATGCCATATACACATAGACGTGGTTCATTGTCATTTTAATATTCTTTGATATATATATATATGCATATGTATTTATATATATTAAGTGTTGTTTATGTAGTAAATCTTCCAAATGAATATGTTCTTGACTCTCCGTTGATAGACTCTGCTCAGACTCCAGAGTGAGGAGCTTCTTTTTTCTCCCTGTGTTTGCTCAGTTCTCCCTGACTTTCCATTTTTGTCTCAGTTATCATGCAAATGGTCATTCTTATTTCACATGGCAAAGAACTCTGCCACATTGGGCAGATATGCAACTGAACCCTGTGTTAGCCTAAACTCAAGTCCTATTACNTGAATAATTATGCTGTACTTTGTCTCCTTATAGGGCTTTAAAAAATGTAAGTGGTGTATTTAGTTAAACATTTTGCTCTTTTAAACAAATTTGTCCTAATGCTCTAAGTCATAATTAAGCTGTCATGCATATGAGAAATTACAAGTTTGAGAGAAATTATAGGTATAAACAACCAGAGCTACAAANACATATCTTGCCTTAGTAAGAATCTCTGTAGGAGAGNGGTAGATATTCACATTAGGCAACTTCAAACGAATTTAATAAGGTATTATTGTAAGTATATGGAAAGTAAGTTTCAGTCTACCCCAGCTTCCATGACAGAATGTCATAGATCCAGGGCCTTTAATAACAGTTTGAGAGNATGGGAGCCCGAGATCAATGTACCAGCACCACTGTTTCAATTTAAAATTTTAATTTTTATAATTTTTCTTTTTTTTTCTTTCTGCTTTTGTGACAGGGTTTCACCATATAGCACAGGCTGGTTTGGAGCTCATTGTAAGTCAGGTTGGCCTTGATNTCTTGACCTTCCTGCCTTTGCCTTCCTAGTGCTAGGATTATAGGAAGGGACCTCTACTTGGCTTGAAGTTGGCTACCTTCTTACTGCATTCTCAGTGTGTGTGTGTGTGTGTCTGTGTATGTGTGTCTGTGTGTGTGTCTGTGTGTTTGTATGTGTGTGTGTGAGAGAGGGACAGAGAGACAGAGACAGAGACAGAAAGACAGAGAGACAGAGAGACAGAAAGACAGAGAGACAGAAAGATAGACAGCAAAATTGAGAGACAGAGATAGAGACAGAGAACGAGGTTTCTAATATATTTTTATAAAGGCACTAGCTTCATCATGAAGATCTTAGTGTCAAGAGTACATCTAAACCAGATTATCTTCTAAAGATCTCCACTCTGATTAAGAAACATAGTTGAATCTATTCCAGTTTAAAAATCCACAGAGGATACTTCAATATTTTGGATTTGAAGCAGCNTAAAGCTATGATTATCAAGCATAAAGGAGCTAGAAATAGGTGATCCACTAATCTAGAGGCAGAAAGAATGGATGCGGTGAGGACTGCTAGAGAGGTGTACCCATACTTGGTTGGTGCAGCCAGCTAATATCAATCCCATCCTATTATGGACTCCACTCTTCTGCGTCTTTATAATTTCCATCCATGTTTGTCTGCAATAGAAGCTAATTGGAAGTTAGAGAGAAAGGAAACCTCTTGGAGTCTATGCAGGCCAACTAGCAAGGCACAGAGCAAAGTGAAAAAGGGAGAGTGGATCTGGAAGGGTAAAGCACTTACCTAAAGTATACATCTGTATTTACTGTTCTTCCTTATGTATGTGTGTATATGTACACACACACACACACACACACACACACACACACACACACAGAGGGAGAGACAGAGAGAGACAGAGACAGAGAGAGCGAGACACATGGAGAGAGACAGACCAGACAGAGACAGAGACACAGAGAGGAGAGATTAACATATTCTTGGTTAAACCCCCTTCACCATTNATTACCTGGCAGGAAATTCTGATTTGGCCTAGTTTNTATTGGTGTAACTTCATTCTCTGTGAGTATNTGAAGGCAGGGACTTTACCACGTTTACCCTCCTGGTTGTCATCTTTTCCTTTTGGTAATGGGAGATTATATACGCTTGCTTGATTCTGGTTAGGTGGGGTCATATGATTTGTTCCAGCCAAACCAGAGATGAGACGTTACCTCTAGACTGAAATACCTAATCACTTATTAACACTCTATAAAGCTATTTTTGATTGTCATAGTAACATCAGTATTTGACATGGTTCCTGGCACCAGGAATAAAATGGTAGCCATGAGGGATGAAGGAGAAATAGACCTCTGGTTTTAAAAGTCACTGACACTTGGGATTGCTTCTTACCTGAGTCTAGAATGACCACTCTGACACACCATTGTTTTGTAGACCAAATGGATAAACATTTCCTTTAATTTGGGTGATATCTTTGTAAAGACCATGATTGTCAAAAGAGCTAATATAGACAGTTCTGAATGTTTAGCTCGTCAATATGTCCTTGCCATGACCTTAAAATTACAAGTTTTATATAAACGGCGGAAGGATTTCTAAAAATAGCTCTCATTAATGCCAACACTCTTTTGCATACTGGAATGACACATGAGCCCTTGAAATTGTAAGTTTGAGTGAGAACAACATGAAAGACAGACAGAATCAGGCAGGCAGCTCCTCTTGGGAGGACAGGAAATAATTTGAGTTTNGAATTCTTCCTTTTGATGTTCTATTATTCCTTACAATTGTAAGTAATTTTGAGATGGAGACTCGAAGCTGCCTAGCCCTGTTCTATTCTCTCATGTCTAGTCCACTCTTGTTATTCAAATGCGTTTCTCTTTCATACTGTTATTTCTTGATAAATAGGCTTATGAGCACGGACATTGCTTTTGTCCTGAATGTTAAACAGAGGGAAAAAGGTTCTTAGCACAGCAACTTTTACAAACTGTGTGAAAAATTGAAATCAAATTCCTCCAATGCTGAGATCATGCTACATTAATTGCTTATTTTAATTAATCATGTGTTGAGTAAGGATTTATATTTTTGTAAATTAAACTTAAATTAATAAAAACACTAGCTATTAACAGCCGAGAGCTAATGACTTATACATGTGGGGTGCTGGAGAGGTCAAATACAGATACAATTTTTATTGCCAGGTTCAAGAAAAATTGTTCCAGACACTCTGGTAATGGCAAGGAGGAAAAACCAGGATTAGACATGAATCAGGACTGACTGTTTCCCTACTGTATCCAGTGTATCCAGAGGCCATCCTTCCAGCACTCAGCCCTGAAAGCATACATACAATTAACCAGAGTTGTTCGTAATAAGCTCTAGGGG
>LZPO01044818.1:16808-26890 GCA_001675575.1 Neotoma lepida | reverse complement strand
ATGGGCTCTGTCATAACCTCAGATTTCATATTTGTTATATGCTCCTGGCCCCTTGGTACATCCTGAATCCTGAACTTTTGATTTTCACAGTTTTGTTCAGTTTTATTTGTGCTTCTTGAAGACAGGATAGGCTGTGCCCCTCACACAACAATTCCTAAGGTACTGCCACATCTGATCACATTTTAGTAGTTATTCTCAGAGCCACACAAATGGAATAGAGGTAGGTGCAACTGTGCTCAGGATGTATTGTATGAGAGAAGATCTATTTTCAATAATGACAAAAGAAAATATTTCTTTAAAAATTCCATCATGGGCCATTATGACTGAGTGCGTAAAAGAAACTCACAGGCCTGCCCGAGACAACCACCACTGGTGGCCAGGAGAAAGCACAACCCTGTCCANCACCACCAGTACAACTGAGCGGGAGAAGACCCATATGCATTCCTGCTAAGGGTTGGCTGGAGTGAGAAAACACAGGCTTGCCTGGTGCCTTGTGGCACTGGGTAGTCAGGCACTATTATGGTGAGCAAATATATGGTGGGGTATGGAGAGAGAGAATGGTCCATGTCCTGTGGAGAGAGGCAGATCTGAAGAGGTGAAGGTGTTGAGGAGCAGACAGGTGCGTGGCCTGTTTCTCCCTTGGAGCCATGGTAATGTTTGAGCCTGGGCTGCTGCNAAGGCCCATGTCTGGGTTCAGGGCCCTGCCACAGTCTCTGTCTGCACTGATGTCTAGTGGCTCCTATTTCCACAGAAGGCCAAGAGGATAGGGCTGCACAGAGTCGGTCCCACCGCTCACTGACACAACACTGAGGAGAACTGGCCCTGCCTCTCACCAGTTGCAGCACGTGGGAGAGCAGNTCCTAACACCTCGCCTGGGCAGCACAATAGAGCTGACCCTATTCATGGGGGGCATGGGGGAGTTGTCCGTGAGGGGTTAAAGTGGGAGAGCGGATCCTGCTCCCCTCGTCTGTCATGTGTTGGCATGGGTGAGGGAAAGACGCCCTCCCTGTATCACCGCTAGCCACCTTCAGCAAGCTGGGGAGGTGACCCAGACCCTTACCAGCTACAGCACTCGGGAGAACAGGACTTGCACCTGGTGTGACAGTAGAGTAGACCCTGTTGGGGCCGGGGGCAGGGGTATGAGCATGGGAGAACTGGCTCCACTATTCATCTGTCCTGTGACAGTGTGAGTGAGGGAAAGATGCCTGGCCCCTTGTGCCTCACTCCTTGCCACCTGAAGTAGGTGGGAGAGCTGGCCCCTGTGTCAGGAGAGTGGATGAGCTGTCCCTGCACCGCACCTGGGCAGCACAGTAGAGCTGGTCCTGATGGTGTAGGTGTGGTAGTGCTGACTTTGAGGGCTAGAAAGCAGGAGAACTGGCTCTGCCCCTTTTTATAGGGGCAAGGGGTGAACTAGCCAGGACAACAACATTGGAGAGCTCACCTTAGTCGTGAGATGGGAAACAGCAGGCAGACTGACCAACTCTGCAACCACTCAGGCTCAGAACCAGGGCTATGAGTAGTCCATCCCAATATTCACCCCATCTATGATCTGCTGGAGCACGTGAAGGGGTCAGTTCTGGAGATCCAAAGCTGCAGGATCTCCATGACAAAGGGCAACAACAGGATATCCAAGAGGAGTCCCAGTGAGGGCCCAGTATTTATAGTGTAGCAGAAACCAGAGGCCTCGAATCAGACCAATAACTCCTTGCAATGAACATAAAGATACATGGACTAAAAGGTAAACCNTGTAATTCATTGTGTNACACCACAGCTTCCACGATGAGATTTTTTTTCTTTTTTCCCTCTTTTTTCTTGTCTTTTAAATTTTATTNTATTTTATTGGGAGGAAGGTTGTTAGGGCAGAGGGCAGATACAAAGGGATGGGAAGATGAACGAGATTGAGATGCATGATGTGAAAGCCACAAAGAATAAATAAGAAGTTAAAAAAACTCTATCATGAATTTCAATTATTTTGCAGATTTTCTAAGCATTTGGTTCATGTTGCTTTGGATCACCATCTCCGTGTGTGGGAACACTAATATTTTCCTTAGCAAATGCTGAGTACTTCTCTCCTCCTTAGTACTCTTTCCTCTTGATAGTTCTGTGGTGTCTTTGTGGGCCTGGCCTCTGAAACAAAATTTTCCTCATGCTTCTCTCTTCCCCTGCTTCATTTTTTGGTAAAAGGTTTGGTGACCTTCCCAAACCTCACNTCTCAAGGACGTCTTTTCAAGGGTTCCTAACTCATTTTGTAGCACCCTCAGATGTTCAATACTCACTCATATAGTTTTCCTTAGCTATACTATGTTTTTTTTTAAATTTTAAAACCAATAACAATTCTTATATCTTTTAAACTTACAAAATAACTCTTGCTTAACAAGGACAAATGGATGTCCTCTGGGGCTGAACTTGAAAGTATGAAGNTTGAACTTGAAAATGAAGCTATTGGACTGGGTCAGATCTGGAGCTTCCCCTGGCTCCATAGCTCTGCAATTCCATAAATATGAATTCCTATATAAAATATGGAACATGTTTATTTAATAGATTTGACCACACACATTAAGACCCAATTGATACATATACAATGAAATGAATGTGTTCCTTAACTGCTCACTTAATAATATTGTCTGGAGAAGTGAGATTCAAGAATTGAAAACAATCTTTATTTTTTATGTCATACTCCTAACTTAAGTTTTGGAGGTNACTAGGCTGCAACAGCTTCCTATTAGCAGATGAGGTGAGGATTGAGAAGTTAACTGTCACNTAAGGCTGCAGAGGAGGCTACTAGGAGGGCCAGAACAAGATTTCAAACTCTGAAGAACCTTCCAGTTTCCTCTCATTCTCAAGTCTTTGCTTCTGCCTGAGCTTGGCTCTGTTTTTAGAAACATATTTATCCCAATTTTAGTNGTGCTAATTATTCAGTGCCTATTAAATACCAATGTGATTATTGAGACTGAATGACTAGCAAAATGCTCACTGCACACCTTAAGCATGTGGTGTGTTTGTAAGTGAGTCATTGCAACTTTGAAAAAGCCAGATTGCACTGTGGTGATACTTTTATAAAGTTAATTGATACTTATTTATTTATTTATTTAACATCCTACCCGCAGTTTCCCATCCCTCTCCTCTTCAGTCTTCCCCTCTGCCCCCCATCCACTCCTCCTCTGTTTCTATTCAGAAAAGGGTAGTCCTCCCATGGACATCAACAAAACATGGCATATCAAGTTCCAGTAAGACTAAGCACCTCCCCTCTTACTAAGATTGGATAAGGCAACCCAGTATGAGGAAGAGGGTCCCAAAAGCCAGTGAAAGAGTTATGAGTCCCACAAGAAGACCAAGCTACACAACTATCCCTTATATGGAGAGGATCTAGGTCAGTCTCATATAAGTTCCCTGGTTGTTCGTTCAGTCTCTGTGAGCCCCTATGAGCCAAGGTTAGTTGACTCTGTGTGTTTTCTGTGGTGTCCTTGACCTCTCTGGCTCCTACAGCCTCCCTCCCTCTCCTACAAGATTCCCTGAGCTCCACCTTATGTTTGGCTGTNGGTCTACAAGTGCTTCGATCAGTTGCTGGATGAAGCCTTTCTGATGACAATTTGGGCTAGGCACCAATCTATGAGTATANGAGAATATCGTTAGGCATCACTGCATAGACTTTTTTTTTTCTCCAGTCATGTTTGGTTCTATCCTTGGTCTCTGGGCCACCCAGCCTCAGGATCCTGGTGCTCCAGGCAGTGTCAGGGGTGGACTCACTCTTGTGATTGATTTTTTTGTTTAGCTCCTACTTGAAATATTTTGAGGTAAATATGGTTATTTACTTATTTGCTATAGAGTATAGTATTCATATGTTTCATCTGTTTTACCTAGAATGATGAGAAGCAATTTTTCACAAGCTTTCAAATCTCTGCTTCCTTTTGGTTGGTTGAGATATAGATGTACACTCCTGACTAGGTGGTTTCCTCTAAAGAATAACTATTGTTTTTCTTTTTTGATTAAGATTGTATTTTGACTGGACGGTGGTGGCGCACGCCTTTGATCCCAGCGCTCGGGAGGCAGAGGCAGGCGGATCTCTATGAGTTCAATGCCAGTCTGGGCTACTGAGTAAGTACCAGGAAAGGCGCCAAAGCTACACAGAGAAACCCTGTCTCGAAAAACCAAAAAAAAAAAAAAAAAAAAAAAAAAAAAAAAAGATTGTATTTTGATTACATTTTTCTCTTCACTTTCCTCTCTTCAAACCCACATACCCTTCCTGACTCTCCTACAAATTCATGGTCTCTTTTTTCATCAGTTGTTATTGCAAGAATATATGTATTTATGTATACCTATATATTCTTAAATAAAACCTGTTGAGTCCATGTAATGTTACTTGTATGTATGTTTTAGGACTGACCACTTAGTACTGGACAACCAATTGGTGTGCTCCCAATTACAGTTTTACAGTTGCCCGTAGTTCTTTGTGTAGAGTTGGATCTTGTGGGCTTTTCTTTGTCTGGTTTCACATGTTTGTTGGTGCTATCCTTGCTCAGCCAAAGTTTGGGTGGTCATGTTGGTGAGAGCTTTTAACTGCTTCTGATGTTACTAAGAGACACAGTCTCACAGTGAACTTCCTTATCCTCTTGCTCTTACAATCTTCCCATCCCTTATTCCACAATGTTCCCTGAGCTTTCGGGATGTTTTGTAGATGTATTGATTGGGACTGTGCTCAACAACTCTGCACATTTATTGAGTGCGATTTTCTGTAGTGGTCTCTGTCTGTTGCAAAGAGAAGTTTCATTGATGAAGGATGAAGACTATACTTATCTGTGGGTATAAGGACAAATGTTCATAGATTGAAGTTAGAGATTATACTAATTTAGTAAATTAGTGGTTATAAATTTCCCTCCAATAACTTTGATTTCACTGAGTATTTAGCTAGGTTTCCAGTACCAGACATGTCTCTCTCTTGTTGAGAGGGTCTTAACTACAATTAGAGAGCAGCTGGTTACTTCCAAGGTATGTGTGCCACTACTGCACCCATAGTGTTATTAAGTCATGCTGGGCATTGATATGGTTCATAGGCATCATCGTTGAGGATGACTATTGGTTGCCTTCCTCCTTTGAAAGCCTACATGGTATCTTCTGGTACTATGAAATTTAGTCCTCACAGAGGGGGCATTNAGGTCAGTTCTATCTTANGGGCCTTATGCCCTATATTTGAAGTACATGGTGTTTTCAGCAAAAGGGACTTAACCTTCCACCTTTGAGATGCAACCAAGGCAATAGCAATAGGCTGTATGTTTCGGGAGTCTCTTAGATAGCCTCAGCCAACAACTCAAAAAAGGTTTTTCATGTCTAGTACTGGGATTTTTGGTAGGGTGTCTATGGCTTTTGGAGGAAGCACCTATCAGCCCAGATGAGAAAAGTTCATTAAAACTATAAATGTGTATTTATAGACTGAATTATGTGTATTATTGTTTTTTTTAGGTAAATAGTTAATAGATAATTTCTTTCAGCTTTTTCACCTATCCACATTGTTATTTTATCTACCTCCTTCCTTCTCCTTTATTTCTTCTCTCCCCTAAGGATTTCTCCTTTTCCTCTCTCAGATAAATTGCCTCATCCCACTGTNTTCTGTATTAACATCCCTTCCTTTCCCTAAGGAAACCCTGCATTCCCATTTAACTANGGTCTCTTGAACACCTACTGTTTGTGAAGTCCCATGCTAAGTGCTTTACAAAGAGTATACTTAAATCTTGAAATAGTGCACAAGTTGGGATTTGCTTTGCAAATCGGAAAAGTGTAGACAAAAGTTTGTCCAATTTCGGTCCTGATCCCGCCCGGCTCCCACGGCGCTTAGACCCAAATAAACACACAGAGGCTTATATCATTTTTAAACTATGGCCCTGGCAGCCTTCTCGCTAGCTAGCTCTTACATCTTAAATTAACCAATTTTATAAATCTATGTCGCCACGTGTTCCACGTGGCTTTACCTGTGTGTTGTTACATGTTGTTTTCTGGACGGCAGAATGGCATCTGCCCCCCCACTTCTGCTTCTCTTCCCCTAGTTGGAATGTCCTGCCTAACCTTATTCTGCCTCACCATTGGCCAAACAGCTTTATTTATCAACCAATCAGAGCAACACATTTTTAGAAAGACATTCCCATCAGAAAAGAAGCTAAAAAAGGTAAATCAGCCCTCACAGTTTGGAAATAGAGAGTTTTAAAACACATAACCCTGTCCATGAAGCATGAATGCTTTTCATAATCCCAAATTCATCCTCCCTCGCTTTCACTTCTACTGGCCATATTAAGGAATATTTGTGGATGTTGTCTGTCTTTATTATTTGGTCTATTTTCTATCTCTTCCTTTTAGGAATGACACTTTTTTTCCCCCTCCATACACTAGGATGGTGACAGCTCTCATAACAGTGTTTCCCTGAACAGAGATGTTCCATCAAGAACAGAGATGTTTAACCCAAATAGGAGATGGCAATCAAGCAACTGGCATAAACGTTTAAGGGATGTCCCTTTCACTGAATTTGCAGGACTTATTCATTACATTTGTCTGTATGTAGTGAGGTTAAACTAGGAAAGCAGAGAACAGGGAAGCAAGAAATATACTGGCATTGAACCTGAATCAGATGTTCTGAATCTACTTCACCCCCTTGCAGTTCTAGGTGAAGGAAAACAATACATACTCCTATTGTTGCTTACACTAGCTTCAGTAGGCTTTCTGGTATTGGTGNACAGTCTTGGAGAGTGACTGACACATTCAAGAAGCACTTGAAAACTCCTTGAGACTCATCCTCATACCCTTACTACATTTTAAACTGGTTGAAAGTTACATGCTTGATACAAATGATTGGCCTAATCTCCTTATCCTACAGTCCCAGCAAAGGAAACTGCCTCTATACTCACTCGGGTCTGTAAAATCATGCTGACTGGGTAGAGATGCCGGATCATCTTACACAGCTATAAAGAGAAGGCTGGGGGTGAGGGGAGGTGATCAAGGTGAAGATGACAAGCCCTTCTTAAGGTTACATTTAATTTGATGTTCTGAAAGCTGTTCCTGATGCTGAATATTCATGTTTAGCAAAGAGTCCCAGAGGCTTCCCCACAGTGTCATCTGCTACAACTCTGCAGTGAGGGGAATTGCAGTTCCTGCTGATTATGTACCAGGAGTGATGAAGGTGAACCAGTGAATCCTTCTTAACCATTTGCTCACAATGCAGACAATAAGAGCGCCAGAAGGCCTGGTACTTATTNCTGGTAAACCTGTTTTCTAGTGAGGATACATGAAGGGCAAACAGGCATAAATAACTCTCTTTTAATAAACACTGATTAAACTCAGTAGGAGGTGCATACATTATTTCAAAGCTAACTTTTTGGCTCAGTTTAAATTGCCATAAATTACATCTGCATGAACTGGTTAGATACACCCCCATACCAAATAGGGTAAAATGTCACGGGATTTTTGTGTTGTTGTTCAATTTATTTAAATTTAAATTTTTTTCATTTTATATACCAATCACAGTTCCCCCTCCCTCCCATTCTCCTGAGCTAGTGAGAGCTCACAGACTGACAGCTTGGGAACCTGCATGGGACCCTGAATTGTGGATGGCAGTGTGTGGCTTGATCTGTTTGTGGGACTCCTGGCAGTGGAACCAGGACTTATCCCGGGTACATGAGCTGGCTTTTTGGAGACCATTCCCTATGGTGGGATACCTTGCTTAGCCTTGATGCAGGGGGAAAGGGCTAGGTCCTGCCCCAACTTGATATGTGATGGGATTTTAACAGGGTTAAAAGAAAATTGAGCTGGGCATGGTGGTTTACACCTTTAATGCCAGCANTCAGGAGACAGAGGCAGGCCGGCCTGGTCTACAGAGTGACTTCCAGGATAGCCAGGACTACACAGAGAAACCTTATCTTGAAAAACAAAACAAAACAAAACAACAACAAAGTAAGTTGAAGCTAAAATCAATCTTAATTCATGCAGGTTGAGAGTTCTCTTTATCACTACCCAGAGTTGGAGGCAAAGCCTTGCTGTGATTCTGTACGAGGCATGTTTTAGTTATACCCTGGGGAGATTTCCTAGTTAACACTCTTCTTAGGGTTCCTAGTTAACACTCTTCTTAGGGGTTCATCTTGGGAAAACTAGAGTATCAGGAGAGAGTGAATTTTAGTTATAATAGAAAAATAGCAGAAGTGCTCTGTCTTACTCCATGTGATTGAGAATAAGGGGTCATCCACATTTGTGGCTATTGCTGTGATAACATCAAGACCAAAAGTAAACTGAGGAGGAAAGGGTTTAGCTTATGGGTACCTAAGCAGAANCCAATGAAGAAATGTAGCTTACTGGCTTGCTCCTTCTGCTCTGCTTAATGATCTTTCTTAGAATGTTCAGGCCCACCTAGGGGATGATACTGCTTACAGTGTGCTCCTCTTACCTCAAATAGAAATTAAGGAAACACTTCAACAACATGGCCACAGGCCAATTTGAGCTTGGTATTTCTTTAGTTGAGATTCTCTCTTTCTGGGTGTCTCTAGATTTGTGTCTAGTTAGCAGCTGAGGCTGACACAGGGGTGGTGGTGTAACTGAAGAGATCGTTAAAGAGGGAATCGAAAAATGAAACACATCTAGTTAACTTAAAATATTTTATGTTATGCATATTCTTTTGCCAATCTCAGTAACATAATCCCAGGGTGTTCTCTGAAGGGAACTCCATTCTATAGAGTTCTGTACTCTTTTTGGAGGGAAGAGAGTGAAAAAGGTATACACCTAACTCTTTGTTTCTTTCTCATATCAGTTGTGTAATTTATATTTTCACAGATGGCAAGAATTTAAAAATATTTGTGAAGCTGCTTATTTTTATACTCTAAGTTTCTGTGATTTTTNAAATTCATACTTAGTTTTTTTGATAGTGGTCACATTTAGACCATATTTCAAGATCAACTAGATTTTCCTAAAAAANATTTTTCCTTTAAAAAATTCATAGTTCAGTAGTCTACATATTAATTGAATGCATTGATTATCTCAGCAAAGGTAGAAAGAAAACAAAACAAACAAACAATCTGTTGTTTGACAAACACAGAACCTGGCTGGTGGGCCCATAATTGCCTANACTCAAAGGAATGNTTTAATATTATGGTTTGGAAATCAGGGATAATAGGTGAGCTCCACTTGGGCCCATACATATAGAGCAGGCCCTGTGGGTGGATCTGGCAGAGNCAGGTGACTGGAGTCTTCAACATGCAGAACCCACAGATTGGCACATCGCCTTGTTGTGCAACCAGCCTTCTCTTTCTTCACTTGGCCAACCAACGGACCCCCAAACAGCAGTGCTGTTAGCTCCATTGTAAGGAATCTAATTCCAAGTCATCTTGCACAGGGCAGAGTTTGAAGTCTGCATCTAAACTCTGCATAAAAATCTCTGTATCGCCTGCCTATTGACTGCAGATTTTATGATTGTGACCGTGTTATCTCCGATTTCCAGGACAACCAGCATTGTGTTCTCACAGGAGCTACAACAGAGACTGGGAAATACGGTGTAAAGCTGCTTGAGTCCCGACTTTGTATCCTGCTGCTGCTGGGACTTGTCAAAATGTTGCCTCATTCCAGATTCCACTGAATTTAACCCCTTCCCAGTGGTTTGAAATCCAGCAGGTAAATAATAAGACCAACCTCTGATGTAATGTTGCAGTGCAGGTAGTTAACAGTTATATAGGACAATGCAAGGACAAAAATACTTTTCTTCGTACATGTTTTGCTGATTTAGTTTGTGTGTGTGGCAGTATAAATACTACTTGCAATAACAGTACACGTACAAATTGTCCTAATAGTTCAACTCCGGTATCTTTAACTTACTGTAACCTCACAACTTGGGCAACAAATCATAAGCAATGCCAATAACAAATGACACAAGTAATGATGTTGTACAATAGAACTCCATGGGACAATCGTACCTATTCAGTNGTTCCAGTTCACTTGGCTACCACAGTAGGATGCAGCTGCTTCTCATTTGTTCTGCTTGCTTTAATGAAGCCTAATCCCCAGCTTCCTTAGGGGCTGTGAGACAGAGCTCCTTCCACTGGCTTTCTGTTCTTTGGTGG
>LZPO01044817.1:48237-80501 GCA_001675575.1 Neotoma lepida | reverse complement strand
TGAAATGGCCTGCCAAAGTAGTGGAAATGCATGAACTGTGGACCAATAACTGTGGAGTCCCCATGGTGCTGGACTGGGCCCTCTGGATACTCGAGGCAGAGGTTAACTTGAACTGTTTAGGGGCCCCCCAGGTGGTGGGATCNGGATCCATACCTAGTGCATGAGCTGGTTTTTGTTTTGTTTTGTTTTGTTTTGTTTTTGGAGTGCAATGCCTATGGTGGGATACCTGATGCAGCCTAGGCACAGGGAGGAGGGTCTTGGACCCGCCTCAGGTGAAAGTACCAGCCTCTGGGGACTCTGCATGGGAGACCTTGTGTGGAAGGAGGTGGGATTGAGGGTGGGTGGGTTGAGGGGCAAGGCTGGGGGGGCAGGAGGAGGGAGGAGGGATGAGAGGGGGTTCTGTGGTTGGTATGTAAAATAAGAAAATCTTTTAATAAAAAAAAAGAAAGTGTTTACTTTGTGAGTCTCTGTGTCACAATGTAACTTCCATGATGAGATTTTCCCTTTCTTCTTTTTTTTTTCCTTTTTTCTCTTAAATTTTATTTTGTTTTATTGGGAGAGGTTGTAGAGCCAGAGGGCCTCTGTGAGGATGACAGGGGATGGGAGATGGGTGGGATCAGGAAGCATAATCGGAAAGACACAAAGAATAAATTTTTAAAAGTTGGAAAAGAAAAAGAATGAGACGCAAAGACATATACTTTCATATGCATAGGAATCCTCTAAAAACACAAAATCAGAAGCCATAATATGTATGCAAAGGATTTGTAAGGTTTAAAAAAAAGTCCTGTCAGAATCTTATAAGACATAGAAACTCCAAAGACGTCACTGAGTGCATTTTGTCTTGGCCATCTACTGCTAAGCATGGGGACTATTCTTAAGAGTGGTTTGTATCCCCAGTGAGACTCCCTTNGAAAGAACTAATTTTTCATTTGCAAGTGGTTATCAATTGGACAGAGCTTCTGGGTTAGGGATGGAGGTNTATGTATACTTCTTCTCTCAGCACTGAGACTGTATCTGATGCAGACCATACAAGCTCTGTGCATACTGCCTCAGTCTCTGTGAGTTCATATGAGTCCTGCTGTGTTTAGAGGGCCTTGTTTCTTTAGTGTGCTCCATCCCCTCTGGCTCTTACAATCTTTTACTCTCCTCTTCCACAGAGTTTCCAGAGATCATAGAGGGCAGGGATTTGAT
The DNA here is from genome assembly GCA_001675575.1 of Neotoma lepida. Classification (NCBI taxonomy): domain Eukaryota; kingdom Metazoa; phylum Chordata; class Mammalia; order Rodentia; family Cricetidae; genus Neotoma; species Neotoma lepida. The sequence goes on along the minus strand of LZPO01044817.1, from coordinate 79,310 downwards.
GAAGACATCACATTTACAAAGGTTCCAAGATCTCTCACTCCCTGGATACTGTCTAGTTGTGATTCTCTGCATTTGTTCTCATCTAGTGCAGGAAGAAGCTTCTATGATGATGGCTGAGCAAAAACTGTTCTATGGGTGTAGCAGAATTTTGTTAGGAGTCATTTCATTGCTACATTTCTTTAGCAGAATTTAGTATTTCATTTTCCCTTAGGTCCCTGACCTATCTGGTCTCAGGTTCCTGACCACCCTTCAAGTAGCATAGGTGATGGGTTCTATCTCATGGAGTAGGCCTTAAATCAAATCATACATGGGTTGATTACTTGAACAAGGTTTTTGTCACCATTGCCTTAGCATATCTTGCAGNCAGGTCATCATTGTAGATTGAAGATTTTGTAGCTAGATTAGTGTTTGCATTTCTACTTTGCTAGCATGCATAGTACTTTCAAGTACCATGGACACTAGTCAGTAAAGGTGAATGAAGACTCTAGAGAGGCATCAGCTTGACTTCTGTTCAGTGAGTTGTGTAGATGTTGTCTTCAACAATAGGGCCTTATCATCAATTTGTCTAGAGAAACCAATATCCTTGGCAATATCCTGGGTTGTTTAGTGGTTCTTATGTGGTCCCTTTGGCCAACAACTGAATTAGATTCATAATAATATATTCTGAACACATTTTCCTCTCTCCCAATTTCTAGTTCTTCCTGATCTTCTCACCCTACCTAACTCCATACCCCTTCTCTCTCTCTCTCTCTCTCTCTCTCTCTCTCTCTCTCTCTCTCTCTCTCTCTCTCTCTCTCTCTCAAACAAGTAGATAAAAGCAAAACAAACAACAAAAAACATACAAGCAAAAAATCAATAAGACATTTTTGTGTCCATCATCAGATACTGTTGGGTATGAGTCCTACCCTGAGGTATGGTTAATATACCCAGTGGCATTCCAGTGGAAAATTAATTTTTATTTTTCAAGTTCTTCTATTGCAGATAGCTTCTTGGTTAGGAGTGTGAGCCCATGTTCACTTTCCCCTCTTATCACTGAGACCACATATAGTTTGAATATGTACAGTCCCCAAGGATGCTGTTACAGTTTGTGTGAGTTCATATGTGTATCAGTCCTGTGATGTCTGGAGGGCACTGTTTTCTTAGAGTTTTTCATCCCTTCTGGATCTTATAATCTTTCTGCCTTCCCTTACTCATAGCTTCCTGATCCCTGAGGGGGGTATTGATGAAGACATTCCATTTAGGACCAAGTGTTCCAAAGAATCTCACTCTCCCCATATTGTCCAGCTGTGGATCTTTGTATTAGTTCCCATCTGCTGCAAGACGAAGCTTCCCTGATGATGTCTGAATGAGGCACTGATCTATGAGTATAGCAGAATTTTGTTAAGTGTCAGTTTATTGCTTTGTTCCTTTAGAAGAACAATAGTACTTGGTTTCTCCCTAGACCAATGGCCCACTCAGTCTCAAGTTCCTGGCCAATCAAGCAGTGTCAGTGATGGGTTTGATTTATTGAAGTCTGCCTTAATTTCAACCAGAGCGATTGATTACTACAACAAAGTTTGTGCCACTATTGCACAGGTCATGCATTCAAGTCACCACATATCTCCAGGTTGGTAGTTAGGTTGATGGCTACTTTTTTTCTCAAGTAATATGCAGAGTACCTTCCAGTACCATGGTCACTGGTAGGTAAGGGTGAAGTCTTAGTTAGGCACTCTACTTCTCTGTGTTCAGTAGGGTATGTAAGTGTTGTCTTCAGCAAGAAAGCCTGACAATTAGTTTGTGAAGAGCAACCAATAGCTTTGACAATAACCTGAAATGTTTTGGGGCTTTAATGGGGACTCTTTGCTCAATGATTCAATTAGATGTAACCCATTCCTGATAATGAAGGTTTTACTTGGTAATGTAAAATGTAGTTGGGCCATGGCTTCCCCAATTATTTGGTGATTCCATTTATATTTTTTTCATATATGTATTTATTTTAGGAATCTTCTACAATAGGTTTCCACATGGTCCCTCAGATAAACCTGAGTTTTATTTGTCTTTCCTATATTCCCTCCTTATGCCTCTCTTCCAATTGTCACCACATTTAATAGGCCAACTCTAGTCTCTTCATAACTATATAGCCTGACTTTAATTTTTTTAAGTATATCTTCCTTGCATGATATTATAGTATTATCACAGTTCAAACTGCAAGAGTGACAAAGTCTACAAACCTTAGTTGAATGCATATAGGAGACATTTTATTATTGATACCCAGCAATTATGTCTTATATGTGTCCTGTTATTCCTGAAATTCTTCATACTTCCTCCTCTAAACTCATACAAGCTATCGGTGTACTATCAAATTTGACTTACTGACTCTTCCTATGTTCACAAAGAAATGAAAATATACATTAAAAATCACAACCAATATAAAGCATAAGAATATAGAGAGGAGATTATCAACAAATTAGACTTATCTTCAGAACACAAAATCAAATAACTCTGAAGTACATAGGGNAAATGCAAAATCAGAAAAGAAAAGAGGAATGTAAATTTCTAACATGTGAATAATATAAATTCAAAATGAGCAAACACAGAAAATAGAGAATAGGAAGTTAACAGAAAATAGACTAAATTACTAAGAATTAAATAACATGGGCTGAAAAGATAGCTAGGGGTTAAAAGTACTCACTACTNTTGTAGAACACCTGGATTCAGTTCAAAGTACCCACATGGTGGTTTATAAGCATCTGTAAGTCTAGTTCCAAGGGATACAATGCCCTTTCTGCCCTCTATTGGCTCTTGGAACCAACACACTTCATACACATGCATGCAGGTAAAACACTAACATTAATTACATAAAAATGAACAAATAAATTTTAAAATATATGANAATTTCAAAAGATAAATGAATAGTAGTGTATATCTAAAAACAAACATAAAAATTTCTGAGATTAAAAACAGGTTGGTAAGAAGACTGGAGAGATGAATCAGTAGTTGAGAACACTGTCTGGGTTCATCTCCCAGTACCCATATGGCAACTTATGCCTGTCTGTAGCTCCAGTTTCAGGACTTCAGACACTTTCACACAGATGTACATGCAGGTAAAACACCAATGAGCAAAAACTACAATAAATTATTTTAAACAAAACAGGTTATCAAAATAATGAGTTAGAATGGATTCATAAAATTTATTACCACTATTGAATGCTCAGAAAATAGAACAATGTCTTTGAGTTTATAAAGAAGCATTTTACATTAGAATTATATACTCATCCCAAACATAAAAAGTGCATTCACATACTACATACACACACACGCGCGCACACACACACACACACACACACACACACACACACTTGCACACACCATGAATAGAATAAAATATTGCTAATATGATCTATATTTACTGAACACCCTTTCTTTCTTTGAAAGTTACTTTGCTCTGGTAGAAAAGTAAAAGATGAAACAATGAGAAAAATGGAGGACAGTATAAAGAAGAATGGGAAAAGCAGGAAGAGAAATGGAATTAAGAATGGGCAGATTTCCACCCAACCCTATGAACCTGGTCATCGTCCCCATGGCCAGCCCTCCCCAACAACTCCAGTAGACTACATAGGCAGTTGAAAGACGAAATGAGTAAATGGCAGTGTAAGAATACATTCAGCAACAATATGGCACCATCAAAACCCAGTGATCCTACAAAAGCAAGACCTGAACATTCCAATGCAACTGAAGCACAAGAAAATGACCTTAAAAATAACTTTATGAAGANGATAGAGGCCCTTAAAAAGGAAATAAAAAATTCCCTTAAAGAAATCACGGAAAAGACAAACAAAAATTTGGAAGAAATCAACAAATCCCTTAAAGAGAGCCAAAAAGGTTAAAAAAAAATCAAACAGGTGAAGAAAATGGTTCAAGACATGAAAATTGGAATTAAAGCAATAAAGAAAATATAAACCAAGGGAATTCTCGAAATGGAAAATCTGGTAAATCAAACAGGAATTATAGATGTAAGCTTCACCAATAGAAGACAAGACATAGAAGAGAGAATTTCAGGCACTGAAGATATGATAGAGGAAATAGATCCAATGGTCAAAGAAAATATTAAATAGAATAAATTCCTAACACAAAACATCCAGGAAATATGGAACACCATGAAAAGATCAAATCTAAGAATATTAGGGATAGAAGAAGGGGAAGAATCCCAGTTCAAAGGCACAAAAAATATATTCAAGAAAATCATAGAAGAAAATATTCCCAACCTAAAGAAGGACAGGCCTATAAAGGTATAAGAAGCTTACAGATCATCAAACAGGCTGTACCAAAAAAAGTCCCCTCAGCAAATAATAATCAAAACTTTAAACATGCAGAAATAAAGAATAAGAGCTACAATGGAAAAAGGCCATGTAACATGTCAAGGATACCTATCAAAATTGCACCTGATTTCTCAATGGAGACTCCAAAAGCCAGAAGGTCCTGGACAGATATTTTCCACACACTAAGAGACCACAGATGTCAGCCCATAATACTATACAGCAAAACTTTCAATCACCATAGATGGAGAAAACAAGATATTTCATGACAAGACTAGATTTACACAATATCTATCCACAAATTCAGCCCTACAGAAAGAAGGAAAATTCCAATCCAAAAATGTTAGCTGCACCCACAAATAGATAATCTCACATGAGCAAGTCTCAAAAAAGGGAAACACACACACACAAGCACGCACACACACACACACACACACACACACACACACACACACACTACAACCACCAAAACCAAAAAAAATGACAGGAATTAACAATCACTGGTCATTAATCTCTCTTAATATCAAAGGACTCAATTCACCAATAAAAAAGCACAGACTAATAGAATGGATACAAAAACAGGATCCATCCTTCTGTTGCATTCAAGAAACACACCTCAACTTCAAAGACAGACCATCAGAGTAAAGGGTTGGGAAAAGATTTTCCAATCAACTGGACCTAAGAAGCAAGCTGATGTAGCTATCCTAATATCTAACAAATAGACTTCAAACAAAAAGACTTCAAAGAAATAGACTTCAAATCAAAAGAGATGGAGGAGAACATTTTATATTCATCACAGGAAAAATACATCAAGATGAAGTCTCGATTCAGAACATCTATGCCCCAAATATGTGGGCACACACATTTGTAAAAGAAGCATTATTAAAGGTTGAACCACACATCAAATTCCAGACATTAACAGTGGAAGACTTCAACACCCCACTCCCAGCAATGGACATGTCTGCCAGACAGATATTTAAGCAAGAAACAAGGGCACTAACAGATATGATGACTCAAATGGACTTAATTGACATCTATAGAACATTTCACCCAAACACAAAAGAATATACTTTCTTCTCAGCACCTCTAAAACTGACCATTTACTTGGTCACAAGGAAACCTTGAGAGATACAAAAAAAATGGAATGACCCCCTGTATCTTATCAGATGACCATGCCTTATAGTTAGAGTTCAACAACAATACAAACTACAGGAAACCTTCAAGCTCATAGAAACTGAACAACTCTCAACTGAATCACCACTGGGTCAAGGAAGAAATAAAGAAATTAAGGAAGNTCCTAGAACTCAATGGAAATGAATCCACATCATACCCAAACTTATGGGATATTATGAAAGCAGTGCTAAGAGGAAAGTTCATAGCATTAAGGGCCTACATAAAGNATTTGGACAAATCTCACACTAGTGACTTAACAGCACACCTAAAAGATCTAGAACAAAAAGAAAGAAACTCATCCAGGAGGAGCAGATGGCAGAAATTAATCAAACTCCTGACTGAAATCAATAAAACAGAAACAAAGAGAATGATACAAAGANTTAGTGAAAGAAAGAGTTGGTTCCTTGAGAAAATCAACAAGATAGACAAACCCTTATCCAAATTAACCAAAAGGCAGACAGAGAATATCCAAAGTAACAAAATCAGAGAAAAGAAGGGGGACATAACAACAATGAGAAAAATCCAAAGAATCATTAGGTCATGATTCAAAAACCTGTACTCGACAAAATTGGAAAATCTAAAAGAAATGGACAATTTTCTGGATAGGTACCACATACCAAAATTAAATCAAGACCAGATAAACAATTTAAATAGACCTATTACCCCTAAGGAAATAGAAGCAGTCAGTAAAAGTCTCCCAAACAAAACAAGTCCAGGGACAGATGGTTTTAGCACAGAAGTCTACCAGAATTTCAAAGAACAGCTAATACCAATACTCCTCAAAATGTTCCACACAATAGAAACAGAAGGAGCATTGTCAAATTCTTTTTATGAGACTACAATTAGCATGATACCCAAACCACATAAGGATATAAGAAAGAAAGAGACTTAAATACCAAACTCACTCATAAGCATTGATGCAAAAATACTCAGTAAAATATTGGCAAACTGACTCCAAGAACACTTTAAAAAAACCATCCACCATGGTCAAGTAGGTTTCATCCTAGAAATGCAGGGATGATTTAACAAAGAAAAATCTGTCATTGTAATCCACCATATAAACAAACTGAAGAAAAAAATCTATATGATCATCTCACTAGATGTTCAAAAAGCCTTTGATAAAATCCAACACCCTTCATAATAAAAGTCTTGGAGAGATCAGGGATACAAGAAACATAATAAAAGCAATATACAGCAAGCCAACAGCCAACATCAAATTAAATGGAGAGGATTCCACCAAAACTAGGAACAAGACAATGCTGTCCATTCTCTTTATAGCTATTCAATATAGTACTTGAAATTCTAGTTAGAGCATTAAGACAACTAAAGGAAATCAAGGGGATATCTATTGGAAAGGAAGAAGTCAAACATTTGCTATTGGCAGATGATATTGTAGTATAGATAAGCAACCTCAAAAATTCTCCAGGGAACTCCTACAACTGATAAACACTTTCAGTAATGTGGCAGGATACAAGATCAACTGAAAAAAATTAGTCTTCCTTATAAAAATGATAAATAGGCTGAGAAAGAAATCGGAGAAATAACACCCTTTACAATAGCCATAAATAATGTAAAATATTTTGGAGTACCTGAAACCAAACAAGTGAAAGGCCTGTATGTTGCTTGAATTGCTAAATGGTCTTTTAACAAAAACTCAGAACCAGATATTGGGGTAAATGCTGAAAAATCAGAGAGACAAAGGAATAAGCCACAGCCACTTCTTACCACTAGGACTCCTCAACCTGAAGAACCTCAATTCCTGTCTTTGCATACTTTTTATACCTTTCCCTTGTCATTGTTGGGTCCCATCATCTTTTAGAAGACTTCAAAGTCACTGTTAGGCATGATCATGGTTCACTGCAGAAAATCTTTTTCTTGGGACAAGTTTTCTGGATGATTTGTCCTTTTGTTCAGATGTTTCATTCATCCAGTTTTCTTCCGTTTCCTTAGCCTTCATTCTCCTGAAAGACAAAAACAAAACTTTTCCCCAACCCTAACTTTGGAGAGGTTCCCTTTTGGCAAGTTATATCTGATCATATGAAAAGCTTTTGTTAGTCATATAAGATAATTTAAATTGAGTGGTCATGCTGGCTGGTAAACTATCACCTCTTCTAATTGTCAGTCTTAACTTGTACAGGTATACCAATGATGGCCATAACTCTAGCAAATGCATGATTACAGAATCAGCCTTTTCAGAACTCAGAGCAGTTGCCCACTAAAATCCTGAATAGGTATCAATGGTGTGGTGTACTTATTTTAGTTTTCCAAATTCTGCAAAATGAAACACATTCATCTGTCAGATTTCATTCCTTTGAGTACCATTTGGTTTACATCATGCTGGTAGTGGAGATTGATTGTACAAAGAACAAGTATGACACTTCCTTATAATTTCCTTTTTTTGTTGCCAGGTAATGGAAAAATCCTTTTTTAAACCCTTACTATTGACATGATGTTTTTTTATGGAATTCTGAGGCGTCCAGCACATTTCTCATGAATGGATGATTAATCTCATCATTACCTTGTGCTAGAGGGCCAAGCAGACCCATATGGGATTGGATGTGAGTTATGTATAAGGGATGATTCCTATTCTTGATTATATCTTGTAACTGAATAAATAACGAAGCTAATTCTGACTCATCAGTGACAAATTCAGCAGGTTCAATGTGTAAGACCANTCTTTCTGCATCCTGAGAGTCAGTATATATGTTGAGAGTTTCCAAAAAATCCATTAATACCATCAGAATGGCATATAATTCTGATTATTGGACAGAATTATAAGGACTTTGAACCACTTTACTTAAATTTTCTGATTTGTTACCTGCCTTTCCTTTTTGGTTTGCATCAATATAAAATGTAGGGGCTCCAGATAATGGTGTTTCTTGTACAACATGGGCAGGATCCAGTTAGTTCTCTTTCTAAGTATAATTCTATTGATTTGGAAATATTTGTTGTTAATCTCTCCTGAAAAATTACTGCAAGCTCTTTGCCAAGGTTCACTTTCTGCCCATAATTTGTCAATTTCATCACTAGTTAAAGGTACTACAATTTCTGCTGGGTCTATTTCTGCTAATTGATGAAGTCTCTATCTTTTCCACATAANTTTTTTACTTTTATTCTGTTTATTTGGTAGAAATGTCCATTCCAATCCCCCTGCATTAAAATTTCTGTAGGAGAACACTTAAAGGGTAAAATAACCAAAATGCAATCAAGCTTTGGATCCAAACAATCATGTGTGCATCCTGTATTTTCTTTTCCACCAAATAAATTGTCTATCAGCTCTAGCTGATAATTCTCTTGGACTATTTAAGTCCTTGTCACCCTCTAAGATTCTGAACAAATTACTCAGTTCATCAGTTTTTACCCGAATAGTGGTTCATACATTGGAAATGTCTCCTAATAATCTTTGAAAGTCATTAAGAGTCTGCAATCAATCTCTCCTAATTTGCACCTTTTGGGATCTAATTTTTTGTAGACATATTTTATATCCTAAATAATTAATAGAATCTCCTCTTTGTATTTTTTCAGGAGCAATTTATAATACCCAACAAGGCAAAATTTTCTTTACTTCTTCAAACTTNTTTCTAAAGTATCTACATTTGAATCAGCTAGTAAAATGCCATCCATGTAATGGTAAACTATAGATTTAGGAAATTGTTTACATATTACTTCCAATGGCTGTCATACAAAATATTGGCACAGGGTTGGAATATTTAACATTCCTTGTGGGAGAACCTTCCATTGATATCTCTTAAAGGCTGAGAATTATAAGTAGGCACTGTGGAGGCAAATTTTTCTTGTAAAGGTATTGAGAAAAAAACTTTTAAATCAATAATTATAAGAGCCCATCCTTTAGGTAACAGAGAAGGCAAAGGAATTACAGATTGTAGACAGCCCATTGGCTGAATTATCTTGTAAACAGCTCTTAGATCTGTTACCATTCTCCAGTTACCAGATCTCTTTTTAATAACAAATACCAAAAATTTCAAGAATTCTAAGGGCTGGTTGATTCTTCTATATGCTTAAGAATTTAGCTGCTTTTTGTACCACCTATTCTAAGGCCTGTAGTTTCTCTGTTGTTTAAGGCCATTGCTGAATCCATACAGGCTTGTCTGTTAATCATTTTAAAGATAGGGCTGTTGGCATGTTTGAAAGAGCAGCAGCTGCTGTGTCCTGTTCTTGCACAATCTGGATGGTTGGTGAGTGTTCTTTATAATATCTGCTAATCTTTTTCTCAAAAACATATGTTAGTTTATGGTTTGTTTCTGAGATTGGAGGAATGTTAATCTGTGTATTCCATTGTAATGAATCACATCTCATAAATTCACAGCTATATTAGTCACATATGGCTTTAATTTTCCTCTCTGTCCTTCTGGCCCTATACATTCGACCAATTTTGTGCTCTGTTTCACTTGAGATAATGTTCCAATCCCTAAAAGCTGAACATTTACCTCCTGAAGAGGCCAATTTGGATGCCAAGATGCTGGTGCAATTATTGTTACATCCATACCTGTATCTACAAGACCTTCAATGACAACGTCATTTATTCCTATTTTTAATTTTGGTCTTTGTTCACTTACAGAAGTCTGCCCAAAAAAGTTTGCTTTATGGTTTCTCACAAATTTTTTGTTCTCTCTTCTATAGCTGTTCTATCACCCCAAGCAGTATGTTTTTGTTTTTTTGTTGTTGTTGTTGTTGTTTTTTGTGGTTTTTTTGGTTTTTTGTTTGTTTGTTTGTTTGTTTTTTACAATAGGCAATAGGTTCTTTGATTGCTCTGAGAAGGAGTTTCCTCCACGACGGCAGGAAAGGAGTGAACCAAATTTGACATGTGGCCTGAGAGAGGGCTCCCAGGGAGTTTCCTGGTGGCAAAGATAAGGTATTACTTTGTCCACCCTTGTTGGTCTACATTCCTTAATCCAATGTCTGCCTTTGCCACACCTTCTCCATAATACAGAAACAAGGCATATTCTGTTGGGATTATTCCTTGAAATATCATTGTTTCTAGGAATGTCTTGTTTATAATCCCCTTTTAGGTATCTTGTTTACTACATTTAAAACATTTGACATTACTATTTTTCTTCAAACCTCTGTAAACCATCTCTCCTATCCAAGCATCATCATGATCAAGAGATTCAATATTGATTGTGTCTGGGATCCATTCCTCCAACAGTGTTGATCTTGCCTTTCATGGCCTAATTACCCTTTTGCTTTGTGCATTAGCACTTTCAAAATCCAGAGATACAATTATTATCTCTCTAGCTTCTGAATTTGGTATTATTCTACTTACTGCTCAAGTCAATTTTTGTAAGACATCAGTGAACGTTTCTTTTGGACCCTGTATAATTTTTGTAAATGACTCAATTTTCTTTCCTACTTCTTCAATTCTGCCCCAAGCATTCAAGGCTGCCATGCAGCATAAAGCTAGCATATAAAGATTTTCTTTGTATATCAGCATAATCACCTTCTCCAAGAAGTTGATCTTGGGAAATTTCCATACTTCTAGCCCTACTTCATTGTTCAATGATCTTAGCTTCATCTTTCTACCAGGTCGTCCTCCATTGTAATAGGGGACCAACCTCTAACACTGCTGTAACCAAATCTCTCCAGTCTTGAGGGATAATTCTATTACAAGTTGATCATGAGTTTAGCATCTGCTTCATGAAAGATGAGTGGATGCCATATGAGACTACTGCTTCTTTGAATCTCCTCAAATCTAACATTTGCACAGGAGTCCAATCAGTTTATACACAGCCTTGAGGATATATCATTTGGCAGTTAAAGGAAAGTTTAGATTTGTAAAGTTAAAGGAAAGATTAGATTTGTCTATTTAAAAGCCTTAGGCTGTTTCTTGTAACCTTATAATGCAATGTTGAGATTGGTTCTCTTTTAAATTCTTCTGTCTGGGTCTGAATATCTCTATGATCTGTTTTAAAAAGTTTTTCTAAAACTTTTATCTTAGTATTCATATTAACCAGCTTTTTTAATGATAAAACAGAAATGATTGAACAAATAATATTTATAATTCACATTATGTAAATCCCATCTAAATTAATTATCCTCATTTAACTGTTCCATTTTCAGACAATCTATGTTATAGTCAGAGACCAAACTCCTTCCATTGTAAAAATATTTTCCACTTTTTAATGTGAGGGAAAAACTCTTTTTTTTTAACTAATTCTCCCTTTTAAGAAATCCCAATTGACTCACCAAATCTGCTGACAATGACTGTTCAGATGATGGTGTGGCAGCAGCCAGATGAGGGGGCCCAGAGAAAGCCAAAATCCACCAGGAGAAGAAAGAAGTAAAAGATCCAGCCATCTGCATGGGGAAAGAATGTGAAAGTGTCTAACTCTTGTGGGTTTTGGAGCACAAAAACCTAGGTAGTTTGCTGCAGAGAGGCTGCAACAAAAAAGTAGCTAGCAAAGTGAGGACTCTGGCTGTGTGTCACTCTGGCAAGAGGCTTTTTCATGAATTCATGCCCCAGAAGTTGGAGCTAAATGTTGCTCAAATTGTTAAATGGTCTTTTAATAAAAAACCTGGAATCAGATATTGGGGTAAATGCTGAAAAATCAGAGAGACAAAGAAACAAGCTATAGCCACCTCTTACCACTAAGACTCCANAGCTTTAAAAGCCTCAGTTCCTGTTTTCTCACAGTTTCNATACTTTTCTCTGCCCAGCCATCACTTCCTTCTTANTAATGGGATTAAAGGCTTGTCTGCTTCCCAAATAAAAGCATGAGATCTCAAGTGCTGGGATTAAATGTGTGTGCCACCACTGCCTGGCTCTGTTTCTCTCATAGGCTGAGCCAATCTCATTCCAGAGTGGCTTTGAACTCACAGAGATCCANATGAATCTCTGTCTCTTGAGTGCTAGGATTAAAAGTGTGTGCCATCACTGCCTGGCATCTACGTTTAATCTAATGGCTTGTTCTGTTCTCTGATCTTCAGGCAAATTTTATTAGGTTACACAATGTATCACCACACCTGTATGACAAGAACTTTAAATCTTTTAAGAAAGAAATTGGAGAAGATATCATAAAATGATAAGATCTCCCATGCTCATGGATAGGTAGGATTAACATAGTAAAAATGGCAATCTTACCAAAAGCAATATACAGATTCAATACATTCCCCATCAAAATTCTAACACAATTCTTCACAGACCTCAAAAGAACAATACTCAACTTCATATGGAAAAACAAAAAACCCAAGGTAGCTGAAAAAATTCTGTATAATAAAGGAACTTCTGGAGGTATCACCATCTCTGACTTCAAGCTCTACTATAGAGCTATAGTAATAAAAGCAGCATGGTATTGGCATACAAACAGACAAGTGGACCAATGGAATTGAATTGAAGACCCTGACATGAATCTACACAGCTATGGCTGTCTCTTATACACATCTAGATGTGTATAAGAGACAGGTTTATTTTTGACAAAGAAGCCGAAATTGTACAGTGGAAAGAAGAAAGCATCTTCAACAAATGATGCTGGCATAACTTGATGTCAACATGTGGAAGATTACAAATAGATCTATATCTGTCACCATGCACAAAACTCAAGTCCAAGTGGATCAAAGACCTCAACATAAATCCTGTTACACTGAACCTGATAGAAGTGGCTCTCACTCTCTTGAATGCATTGACACAGGAGACAACTTCCTGAATCTGACACCAGTAGCACAGACACTGAGATTGACAATTAATAAATGGGACCTCCTGAAACTGAAAAGATTCTTTAAGGTAAAGGAAACTGCCAATAAGACAAAATGACAGCCTACAGAATGGGAAAAGATCTTCACCAATCCCACATCTNAAAGATGGCTAATCTTCAAAATATATAAAGAATTCAAGAAACAATATATCAAAATACCAAATAATCCAATTAAAAATGAGTATAAATTTAAACAGAGAATTTTTGACANCAGAATCTTAAATGGCCGAGATACAAGAATTGTTCAACATCCTTAGCCATCAGAGAAATGCAAATCAAAACAAATCTGAGATACCATCTTACACCTGTCAGAATAGCTAGAATCAAATACACTGATGACAGTCTATGTAGGAGAGGATGTGGAGCCAGGGGAACATTTTTTCCACTATTGGTGAGGGTACAAACTTGTATAACCACTTTGGAAATCAATATGGCAGTTTCTTACAAAATTGGGAATCAATCTACCTTAATACCCAGCAATATCACTCTTGGGCATATACCCAAAGGATGCTCAATCATACCAGAAGGACACTTGCTCAACTATATTCATAGTAGCATTATTCATAATAGCCAGAACTTGGAAACAATCTGGATGCCCCCTAACTGAAGAATAAATAAGGAAAATGTGGTATATTTACACAATGGAGTATTACTCATTTGTTAAAAATAATAACATCAGAAAATTTGCAGGAAAATGGGTGGAACTAGAAAAAAATCACCCTGAGTGAGGTAACCCAGACCCAGAAAGACATACATGGTATGCACTCACTCACAAGTGCATATTAGCTGTAAATTAAAGGATAACCATGCTACAATTCACAACCCAGGAAAATCTGTGTAACAAGGAATGTCCAAAGAGAGATGCATGGACGTCCCTGGGAAGGAGAAATAGAAGAGATTTCCTAGGGCAACTGGGGTGTTGGAGGGGGTTGGGGGAAGGATTGGGTTGGGCATGTTGGGGGTAGGACAGATGTGGAGAATAATGAGATATCTTGATGGGGGTACGTTTTGGTGTTAGGGAAAAATCTGGTGCCAGGGAAATTCCCAGGAATCCACAAGGATGATCCCAGATAGGACTCGTAGCAATAGTGGTGTGGGTGTCTGAGCTGGCCTTCTCATAATCAGATTGGTCACTATCTTAATTGTCATCAGAGAGCATTCATCAAGTAACTGATGGAAGCAGATGCAGAGATCCACAGCCAAGCACTGGGCCAAGCTCCAGGAGTCCTGATAAGAGAAAGAGCAAAGATTGCATGAGCCAGGGGGCTCAAGGTCATGAGAGGGGAACCCCACAGAGATAGCTGACCTGAGCTAATGGAAGCTCGTGGACTCTGCACCCACAGCTAGGGAACCTACATGATACCAACCTAGGCCCTCTGGACAGTTGTGTAGCTTGGTCTGTTTGTGGGTTCCCTGGCACTTGAGCTGGCTTTTAGGAACCCAGTCCTCAAGCTGGGTTTTCTTGCACTACCTTGATATAGGAGGAGGAGCTTGGTCCTGCCTCAAATTAATGTGCCATGGTTTGTTGATGCCCATGGGAGGCCTGCCCCTTCTGAATGGAGATAAAGAAAGTGTGGATGGGGGGAAAGAAGGCAAGTGGGGGGAGCAAAACGGAAGAGAAGATGATGGAGGGAAAATTGGTCAGTATGTAAAACAAATTTTAAAAATTTAATAAAAAAATAGGTGGATCCCATTCAATTGTAGTTCATAGAAAGAAGCTATTTAGAAATTCAAAAGTGTACCTTCTGATTGAATTTAAGTCATGCTCCACAAAAAACCAAAACAACAACAACAACAAAAAGCAGCCGTACCTGGCATTATTATTGGGTTAAGAAACTATGTCTAAACAGATATAGGCCCTAGAAATTACTTCTATTATTTTGCTAAATGGATATGGCATTAACCTGATCCTTTCTGACCCATAGACTAATATATCCCTCAACCTTCATCACAGATGCCAGTAGACAGTGATTAAAATTATTTTAAGCTTATAAGTTTATAAGATACTTCTTCCAGAAAGTTTGCCAAATCTGACAACCTGCACAGCTTTCCTTTTTAATTATCCATTGCCTAGTGCACACCTCTAATCTGACATTGACTACATGGTTCACAAGTAGCAGTGTCTTCAGCTCTTCCATCAAATCTGAGTTTCACTGGAGTAGGTGCTAAATTTTAGTTATCAGCTTATACTCACCATCTAATACAGTATTGATAAAAATACATAATGCCATAATGCTTATATAGTATTGATAAAAATATATAATGCTTAAATGTTCTTTTAATGAATAAATATGAAACCATACTGACTAATCTATGGAAAATAATGAGGACATGTCTGAGATACCTACGTTTTTCTTTACTGTATACTTTAGGTAAAATAAGATAGAGATAACTTAAAGCTGTATAGTTTTTAAATACTCAGAAATTTATCAAACACTTTAAGGAAATAGAAGTGCAATGGGGTATTCAAAATTCCTCACAATTAGAAATTAAAGAAAAATTAAAAATTGGTTCAAATACTAACTGGCTTTAAATCAATAGCTTGCTCCAAAATGTTAATATTCTTCACTAAGTCACAGCATGCTATTACAAGCCTTCAGTTGGTATTATTTCATAGAAATGTTGCAATTATAATTTAGTCTACATTGATCAGTAAACTTTTTCTTCCAAAATAATATTTTTATTAATTATTTGGAAACTTCATACTGTGCACTCTGATCATACTTGCTTTCCATTCCTTCTAGGTCCATCCTCCTACCCTTGTGCCCTACAAAAAAGAAAAGAAAAAGAAAAATGCACCAAGTCCAATCTTTTTTTCCCATNTACTCACTGGAGCATTGACAAACTCCCAGTGGCCATTCCCTAAAGGAAAATTTAGTCCTTCCCCTCCCATCACCCCTGCCAGAAACCATCAACTGTGAAGAGCTACACTTCAACATCTTTATCACATTTTTGGGAGGTTTTTCGAGACAGGGTTTCTCTGTATAGCTTTGGCACCTTTCCTGCTTTATCACAATTTTTAAGGACACTCTTCAATAGCTTCTTTTATGTCTCTCATTCTTGGGTATAAGTCTGCAGTTACTGATATCACTGCAAAAAAAGCTTCCTTGTTCATAGCAGCTTATGACAGCACTGATCATGGACTTCCACAGTAGCAGCATAGAACACATGGTGGAGATATTGTTCTGTATGCTGTGAATATGTGTTGCTCTGATTGATTGAAAAATAAAGCTGTTTGGCCAATGGTGAGGCGGAATAAGGTTAGGCGGAACATTCTATCTGGGGAGAGAGGAGGAGAAAGCAGAGCTGGGCAGACACCATTCTGCCGTCTAGAGAACAGCATGTAATGGCACAAAGGTAAAACCATGGAACACGTGGCGACATAGATTTATAAAAATGGGTTAATTTAAGATGTAAGAGCTAGCTAGCGAAAAGCCTGCCATGGCCATAGTTTAAAAATAATATAAGCCTCTGTGTGTTTACTTGGGTCTAAGCAGCCATGGGAGCCAGGTGGGACTGGACAAACTTTCACCTACAAATGGTGTCCATATGTGGTGGCAAGACTTTCCACCTAAAACTTGAGAGACCATAAAAACAAATTCTAAAATTGAGCTAAGAACAGCTTTCTACTTCATGTCTCGTGTGGGTCAAGATATAGAGACACCAGGTTACAGAGACGCTGTGGTGTGCAGATTTGAGCTACACTATGGTGGATCGCAGCATGCGGGCTTGAGCTAAGCAGCATGGCAGATTCCTGCTGCGGTACACAGTGGTGTCTGCAAGCTTCGCAGCATACTGCATGGTGGATTCAACTTTCACTAATATAGACAAAAAAGGTTTATGGGCCAGATGCACACACACTATCCTGATGGCAGCATGGACCCCAGAGTTGCTGGGTAAGCATGACTGTCCTGGGTACCCCCACCATGTTGAAAAGCTGAGGTGAGTAAAGTCAGCAGCCAAGGCTGCTGGTCCTAGCAATGCAGTTTAGCAGTTTAAAATCTTTCCTGACTAGAAAAGGATTATAGATTCAAAATAAGACAGATTCAGATTAAATAAACCTCTAAATGGTTTACATTGTGTGAAAAAATGTATGTAGGCTTAAAAAGAGAGAAAAAGAATATATGCAGTTATATAAAGAAATAGTTTTAAAAAATAAAGTCTTTAAAGAGACAGTAAAAGTAATATAATAAGCCACATAAAGATGCATATTACACAGAGAATCTGGATTGTGTTGTCTTTAGGATTTTTAACTGGAGAGAGATATTTGATTTTAAAAGCTGCTGAGATAAATCAATATGTATATTTTAAAGGTATCTCAATTTCAAAATTTATGTCCAAGGATACATTGTTTTGGAAAAAGCATTCTACTTTTGTTTCCACAGAAGATGAGAACCTATGGATAGCTCCCAGGCTAATATGGTTTGACCAGCCAAGACCTCCTGAGAGGCCCAAATGATCCAACGTCCAAAACAGCTTCAAGGCAACTGGCTCAGACATCATAGACTATTCCAGTCAGGACTTGACCATAATTCTTAATTTTCTCAGGATCCCCATAAGAATACCGTGCCCCCTCTATCAGCAGGAAGTAGCCTAGAACACTATGCCCACATGCCCAAAAAATGGACCATTGATGTTTGTCTTTGTTTAGATTGTTGGTTACAAATTGTTATTGGTCATAGTCAATCTCTAAATGAAGAAAGGGGGATATGATATGGAAATATAGGATATAGATATAATAAAATAAAGAGTAACAACTTGTTTGAAATGTTTTAGATTGTTATGGATTTTAGTTTATTGATACAAATTTAAAGTTAATTCTGTTATACAGTATATATATGCTTCTACTCTTTTTTAAGGTATTATGTTTGTTTAACTCATTTAAATTGTAATGGATAATTAAAAAATACAAATTAATAATTAGTCTTCTATGATAGTCAAACTTATAGTCATGTTAGTTAAGTTTTCTAGATACACATATATATATTTCAATTAGGTAGGTAATCTTCAAATATTTCAAAGACCTACAGAATATGGCATTTAAAATGTTTTAAAAACTTTCTGGACAGTGAGACACGTCTGCTTCTGGCAACACTGATTTACTTCAAAGAAAAAGATGGGTATTGAAGACACTCCATATAGACTTTATCTTCTTGGCAAAAATTGCCATTTGGACAAAAAACTGTTCTTGCCTGGACTGCTTGAAAAAATGTTATGTAAACTGGACATGCAGGACCCATAGGAAGCTGACCACTGAACTTTGCAAGACCATATGGTCCTTCAGGTTCCTGCTTCACAGGGGAGACTGCAGACATTCTACAGGACACAGAGAGAAGTGACTGAAAACTCTGGGCCTATAGGCTGAAGATGGATGCCTCAATGATACAGAGGAACTTTGGGTGACTGTCCAGCAGACAACTGTCTCTGTCATTCTAGATTTTTAGAAGTTGCTTACAATGCTCTTTCTGTTTACTTAGGTAGTATTATATCCTTCTGAGGTCTTTGATGTAGTTGAAGACTAGATAGTTATAATAATAGTTTTCCTTAGTTATAATAAAATATAAATTAGATATTAAACATTAGACTCAGAAATATAGGATAGATAAAATATTTTCTTTAATTTTGCTAAATAAAAATAGATATTGTAACTGTAATACTTGCTAGATAACTGTTTTGTTTTATGTAATTTTACTATATTGAAGTTAAAACCTTCCTTTTAAATAGAAAGAAANGGGGAAATGATGGAGATATTGTTCTGTATGCTATGAATATGTGTTGCTCTGATTGATTGATAAATAAAATGCCAATTGGCCAGTAGCCAGGCAGGAAGTATAGGTGGGATAAACAAACAAGGAGAATTCTGGGAAGAGGAAGGCTGAGTCAGGAGACACTGCTAGCCACCCTCAGGAGCAGGAAGATGTGAAGGTACTGGTAAGCCATGAGCCATGTGGCAAAGTACAGATTTATAGAAATGGGTTAATTGAATGTAAGAGCTAGTCAGCAATAAGCCTGAGTTAATGGCCACACAGTTCATAATTAATATAAGGCTCTGTATGTTTACTTGGGTCTGAGCAGCTGCCAGACCATGTAGGAGCTCAGGCAGGACACAGAAAAACTTTTTCTTACAGATATCCACACAGCCTCTGGCTGCAGCACAAAATACAGACCTCAACACGGCTTTTGGCAGAATCATGGACCATGCTCATCAGCATCGTCTCCAGTGACAGTACAATCCACGGACATCAACATGGCCTCTGATGGGAGCACAGACAATGAACATTAGCATGGTTCCCATCAGCAGCATGGATCATGGACACACCAACATGGCTTCTAGCAGCAGCATGGATCATGGACATCAACATGGACTCCAATAGTAGCACAGACCACAGACACCAACATGGCCTTTGGTGGCAGCAAGGATCACAGATACTAACGTGGCAGCATGGACCACAGAGGTCTTTCAAGGAGGCTTAATCAAGATAATGAACCATTCTTCATGTTTGATATTCTGTTGTTGCCCAATGTTAAGGTAATCGTGCTGCTTGGCATTGTGAGCTCAAGGTCACTACACACCTCTGTGCCCAGCTTGCATCCCTTAGGCATCAACATGGCCCAGCCCTACTAAGCAACAACATGCTCCTTTGTCCACTGTGGCTGCACTCCCATACCTGTTGCCACCACTGCATCTCTAGTTCAGTTTCTCTCCACTGAGTGTCCTGCTTTGTTCATTCTGCCAATCTTTTTTTTTTCAATTCCATGAAACCACTTTTAAAAGCATCTTCTCACAAGTCTTGCCTTTTTTAAGTTGTTCCAGAGATAATGTGTGCTTTGCAGACTCAATTTGTGCTGCTGTGTCTCCCTTGAATCCTGTGTGAGTCTCTCGGGCTTCTCAGAGCTGCCTACAGCCCTGCAGGTGACAGTGGCTACCACCACCTTGAATCAAGTTCTGATCAGTAAATGTTAAAGGATGAAGTTAATTAACTGAAATAGTAAAGGACAAAATTAATGACACCTGTATTAGTCAGTGTTCCATAGAATCAACACACACACACACCTGTCTCTTATACACATCTAGATGTGTATAAGAGACAGGACATACACACACACACACACACACACACATCCACACATGGGTCTTAATTAAAGTGGTTTACAGGCTGTAGTTTAAGTACTTCAACAATTTGGTATGTCTCAGCAGTCCCATTCTGGTGCTGGAGTCCCAGGAAATTTCTGGAGAGCCACTGGTCTTCAGTCTACATTGTAATGCTGAAGAAGTAGTTCTAACACCAGGGAAAGAATGCCTCAAAAACAAGAAAGATGAATTTGCTAGTGAGAGTGAGGGCAAGCAGACAAAAAGCAAAATCTTCCTTTTTCAATGTTCTTTATGTGGGCTGTCACCAAAAGGTGTTGCTCAGATTTAGGGTGGATCTTCCTACCTCAAATGATGCAAGCAAGAAAATCCTTCACAGACAGCAGGGATGCTCAGCTTCTTGAGTTTTACTTGATATCAGCCATAGTTGAGTTGACAACCAGGATTAGCCACACTACACACTTAAAATGCTTAAAATGTACAGAGTGTTTCTGATTTGATATTATTTATGTTGGTTTTCAAAATAACAGGAGAGTTAAAGCTGAATTTCAGAACACTAAATTGGATGTAAACATTTTAAAAATAATTACTAAAATGCCAACTACAAGTAAGTCACTATATGGATATAAAACTTATGACTATCTAATGATAACTAATGACATGATGAAAATTCTGTGAAGCAAACACATAGCAACTGTATTACAACTATGTTTTTTTATTTTTATCAAAGAATCTAATAAAGTAATTTTAAAGGCCTATACATTTCCACTAAAATTCATGAAAAAGCTTTAAACACTTTATATAGTAAATACAACCTTTTGAGTAAATAAGATTACCTGGCAAATTTCATCTTGAATACTTAAGGAATAATATAATCATACCAGGCAATATACTTGAAGAATACATGAGAAATTATAATCAAGGTAAAGAGCTAATGACAATTAATGTTCAAATCTTTCAAAGGTTTGTGTGAGTCCCAACAAAATCCAAATTCAGAAACACAATTAGAATCATATTTTCTATTTATAAACTTCCATCACTTATATTTCATTTGCTCTTGAGAATAAATTTGAGTTAGACTGGAAGATGTTTCAAACTTCATAGTTTTAAGCTGGGTTCTCATTATCTTGCTCAGACTGGCTGCCAAGTTCTGTGCTCCAAAGGATCCTTCTACTTCTGCCTCCAAAGTAAATGGAATTGTAAGTATCCAGCACCATGTCCAACTGAACCTGAATTTTAGCTAGAGGGTATACACAAAGATGTTAAAAAATGAAGCTCAGCATCAAGTAACTTTTAAGTAATAAAATGAAATATGATATTGAGGCCTTCTGATGCTCCAGAGATTTTTCACTATATGCTGGTCTCTAGGCCTTTTTAGCTACAAAAATAGACATACACTGTTAGGTCTAAATCAGGAGTGACTTGTAAATCATCAGTTAAATCTGTGATGAGTTGTATCAAAACCAGGCAATTTTTAAAGTCTGTCAAATTTACCTCTGAAGAAAGGAGTCACAGAGGAGTGAGCAGAGAAATTAGAGAACCCTCATGTGAAATTGCCAACAGCCTTCTGCCAGGATCAAGAAAGCAATGTCACAAGTGCTAACAGTAATAAAAGACTCTAATTCTAAGCTGAATTTGGAANAGTGACTGCAATGTCAATAGGTTTAAAATGATTNATTTGAATAATTTGATAGAAAAATAAAATTAGAGTTTATTTTAAAACTTAGCAAGACTATATATCTTTGAAAACTTAGCAAGACTATATATCTTTGTAGGTTTGTTTTACTTATAGTTATACATCTTTGAACCCTTCAAAAGAGTATACAGACATGAATCATGACAATGATGAGAATGTGTTCTGAGACATGCATCATGAAGTTATTTCATCATATGGTTGGTGTACTTACATGAATCTAGATGTTATGGCCTGTTATGCACCTAAGCTATACAATATTACTTATTGCTCTTAGGCTGTAAACTTGTATAGCATGTTACTTTACTGATTAACTACAATACAATAGAAAGTGGTTATAAATGTATTTAATTCTAAATATACTTAGATATATAAAATGTAGAGTAAAAGTATGGTGTGTGTCTTAATAAGTGTTTCCATATTGCTGTGAAGAGACACCATGACCATGGTAATTCTTATAAGGAAAACATTTAATTGGGGTGGCTTGCTTANAGTTCAGAGATTTAGTCCATTATCCATATGGTAGGAAGCAAGGCAGCATGTAAGCAGACATGGTTCTGGAGCTTAGAGTCCTTACATTTTGGTCCAAAGCAAGTAAACTGTAACACTAGGCACAACTTGAGCATACATAAGACCTCAAAGCCTGCCTCCATACTGACATACTTCCTCCAATAAAACCACACCTTGCAACAGTGCCACTCCCTTTGGGGGTCATTTTCTTTCAAACCATCACAGTATGAAACACTTCTTTTAGCCCCCAACTCCAGTGGAAGCACCCTGTTCAACCATAGGCCACACAGACTGCCAGAACTCTAGTTAGGCTACAAGCCTACACACACACACACATACACACACACACACACTCAGTGCCCTGCCCCCCTACCACCCTGCCTCAAATTGTCCAGTANGTCCACATCACTGTGTTCTGTTTTCTTTCAGATATGAATATTTTACATTTGTATACAGCTTACAGATTTCAAACTAGTAGCCAGTATATTTTCCAGTTTGATGATTGAGTTGTGTGTGTGTGTGTGTGTGAATGTCTGTAAATGTGAGTGTGTGTGTGTGCATGTGTGTGAATGTGTGTATGTGCATGCAGGTCTGAGAATGAGATTTACAGATTGATCACAGTCTCTATTATTTAGGATTCCTGACACAACATTATAAGTGAACCATGAGCTAGATATGAAACTGTCACCACTAAGATCTATACATTTCAGTGCAGAAAAATTTAATCATAATTTTAAAAACCATCTCTTAATAGATTTACCAGTTCTTTACTCTTATTGAAAATTTAACATGAAAGAATATGAAATTAAAATTTACAAATACTACTTTTTACTTGATTTTATTGCCTCCTTTCAAAAGATGATTTGATTCCCTTTCAGTTTGTGTCATTTTGAAATAATATGTTGAGACATTTACTCANAAAATAGCAATTACTGAAATTATTTTCATGGATTTCATGGGGAGATCCAGAAATATACAGTCCCTGATGAAGCAGCANTTAATATCTGAATCCTTCTCTTTTGTTCTTTTTTCCTTTTTGCTTCCCTGTTACCAAAATGTATTTTCAAGTTACTGAGAAGGGAGGATGGGGATTAGGGATAGGTTGGAGTGAACCAAGAATGAGGGTGGGGAAAAGGGCTGCAAGTGGGCAGCATACCTAGAGTCCTGGTGGCTCATACAGCCTCTGGTTATGTAGAGTGTCTCTGACAGAACACAGAAGAGCAGCCCCCAACTTGGGCAGAGAACTCCTGCTCAACCACAGGCCACAAGACCAGAAGACCAGAGAGGAAACAGAAACAAAGGAACAAAACACCCATTTAACAAAGACAAACTCAGAAATCAGCATCTAGACTTATAATTACCCCAAACCCAGATGCCTAGAGGCCAGCATGAGAACACAATAAGCAGCCAAGGCAATATGTCACCACTAAAGCCTAGCTATCCTACCACAGAAAGCCCTCAATAGTCTAACACAGCTGAAGTACAAGAAAATGGCCNTAAAACTATAAAGATGATAGAGGTCCTTAAAGAGAAAGTGAATAAAGCCCTTAAGAAAGCCCTTATAAAACAAACTGTTGAAAGAAATGAATAAAAATACTCAAGACCTGCAAATGGAAACAGAAGCAATAATGAAAACACAAATTGAAGAAATTCTGAAAGTGGAAAATCTAGGTAAGTGAACAGGAAGTAGAGACACAAGCATCACNAATAGAATACAAGTGATAGAAGAAAAAAACTCAAATACTGACAATATGGCAGAAGAAATAGATACATCTGTCAGAAAGAATGTTAAATCTGAACAATTCCTGACACAAAATATCCAAGAACAGATCAAACCTAGCAATAATAGGAATAGAACAATCTCAGCTTAAAGGCCCAGAAAACATTTTCAACAAAATCATAGATGAAAATTTTCCTAATTTAATGAAGGAGATGACAATATAAATACAAGAAACATACAGAACACCAAATAGATTGGACCAGAAAAAAAAGTCCTCTCACTACATAAAAATCAAAACACTAAACACACAGAACAAAGAAAGACTCTAAGAGACCACAGAATCCAACCCAAACTACTATATACCCAGCAAAATTTTCAATCAACGCAGTTGGAAAAAACAAAATATTCCATGATAAAGTCAAATTTAAACAATATATATCCACAAATCCAGCCCTACAGAAAGTACCAAAAGGAAAACTCCAACCCAAGGAGGTTAACTACACTCATGAAAATACAAGAAATAATCTCACACAAGCAAAGTCAAAAGAAGGGAAACACACACACACACACACACACACACACACACACACACTTGCATTCACACACTCCACGACCACTAATATCAGCAACAACCACAATAAAAAAACAGGAATTAACAATCATTGGTCATTGATATCCCTGAATATCAACAGACTCAATTCCCCCAATAAAAAGAACACAGATTGATAGATTAAATGCAAAAACAGGATCCGTGATTCTGCTGCATAGAAGAAACACACTTCAACATCAAACATATGCATTCCCTCATAGTAAAGGGTTGGAAAAAGATTTTCCAAGTAAATGGACCTAAGAAACAATCTGAGATCGCCATTCTAATATCTAACAAAATAGATTTCAAATCCAAATTAATCAAGAGATGTGGATGGATACTTCATATTCATCAAAGGAAAAATCCACCAAGATGACATTTCAATTTTTAACATCTGTGGCCCGAATGTAAGGGTACCCAGGTTTATAAAAGATATATTACTAAATCTTAAACTACACATTGAACTTCACACATAAATAGTGGGAGACTTCAATCCTCACTCTCACCAAATGGANAGATCATCCAGTCAAAAAATAAACAAAGAAATACAAAAGCTAACATTTGTTATCCAGCAAATGGATCTAACAGATTTTTATAGAACATTTCACTCAAACACAGAAGAATATAACTTCTTCTCAGCACCTCATGGAACTTGCTCTAAAATTGACCACATACTCAATCACAAAGCAAGTCTCCATAGATACAAGAAAACTGAAAGAAATTCCTATATCCTATCAGATCACAGATTAAAGCCTGATTTTTAACAATAACCAAAAAAACAGAAAGCTTACAAATAAAATGAGACGAAATGAAAGTGGTAGTAAAAGTAAAGTTAATAGCACTAATTGTCCACATAAAATAAAAATTTGAAGAGATCTAATATTAGCAACTTAGCAGCACATTTAAAAGCTCTAGAACAAAAAGAAATAAGCACACATAAGGGGAGTAGACAGCAGGAAATAATCAAACTGGGGGCTGAAATCAATAAAATAGACACAAAGAGAATCAAAGAAACCAAATACAAAGAATCAAAGAAACATGGAGTTGGTTCAAGATAGACAAACCCTCATACAACCAAATAAAAGACACAGAGAGAATATCCAAATGAACAAAATCAGAAACAAAAATAGGTATATAACAAATGACATCAATGAAATCCAAAGAATCACTAGGTCATACCTTAAAAACCTGTACTCCACTTAAAAGAAATGGATAATTTTCTTGATAGATACTGCTTACCAAAGTTAAATCAAGAACAGATAAACAAGTTAAATAGACATACAACCCCTAGTAAAATAGGAACAGTCATTAAAAGTCTCTCAACCAAAAACAGCCCAGGGCCAGACAGTTTTAACATAGAATTTTATGAGACTTTCAAAAAAGAGTTAACAATGATACTCTTCCAATAGATCCACAAAATAGAGACAGAAGGAACATTGTCAAATTCATTTTTATCAGGTTATAATCCCCCTACACCCAAATCATACAAAGATTCAACAAAGAAAGAAAACTACAGATCAATTTCCCTTACGAACATACGTGCAAAAATACTCAACAAAACACTTGGAAACTGGATCCAAGAACACAACAAGAAGATCATCCACCATGATCAAATAGGCTTCATCCTAGAGGTTCAATGATGGTTCAACNTATTAAAATGAATCAATGTAATACACCATATAAACAAGGTGAAATAAAAAGAAACCCACATGATCATCTCATTAGGGGATGAAAAAGCATTTGATAACATCCAACACTCCTTCATGATAAAAGTCTTGGATAGATTAGTGATACAAGGAACATAGCTAAACATAATAAAGGCAATTTACAGCAAGCCTATAGCCAACATCAAATGAAATTTAGAGAAACTCAAAGCAATTCTACTAAAATCAGGAACAAGACAAGGCTGTCCACTTTCTGTAAATCTATTCAATATATTACTTGAAGTTCTAGCTATAGCAATAACTAAAGGAGATCATGGGGATAAAAATCAGAAANGAAGAAGTATCACTATTCACTGATAAGATATTATACATAAGCAACCCAGAAAATTCTACCAAAAAATTCCTACAGTTGGTAAACACTTTCAGTGAAGTGATTAGATACAAACTTAACTCAAAGAAATCAGTAGTACAAGTAACTTTGTAACTCTGTGGGCTTGGTCCCCGGTTTCAGCACCAAAAATATAAGTAACTTTGTTGCAACTCTGGGGTTTGCTTAGGGCTGCTAGGACAGCTGACAGCTAGAGCTGCAAAGAGACAGTTCAGTCCTGGAAGATGAAGTATCCCAGACACCTCAAGCTGCTTAGAACAGCTCTGTCCTAGAAGTGTCCCAGACACCTTGAGCTGCTTAAGACAGCTCTGATGGCTAGAGCTGCAAAGAGACAATCCAACCCTGGAGGGTGAAGTATCCCAGACATCTTGAGCTGCTTAGAACACTCTGTCCTGGAGGTGTCCCAGACACCTTGAGCTGCTTAGGACAGCACTCATGGCTGGAGCTGTAAAGAGATAGCTCAGCCCTTGAGGTGAGGTATCCCAGACACTTCGAGCTGCTTAGAACAGCTCTGCCCTGGAAGTGGCCCAGACGTCTTGAGCTGCTTAGGACAGCTCTCACGCCTGGAGCTGCAAAGAAACAGCTCAGCCCTGGAGGGGAAGCTATTCTGACTATTTGGGAGAGTCATGCCTGGAACTGCTTCAGCAGGGAAGGGTATCCTGACTGTTCAGGAGAGTCAGGCCTGGAGCTGCCAGGCCAGCTCTGCAGGGAAGGGTATCCTGACAGTTTGAGAGAATCAGGTTTTAGCTGGTATGGTGGGGCATGGTCTTCCCACAGGATATAGCAATCCTGCTCCTCCCTTGGAGAGCCGATACAGCTGAGCTTTGATCAGCCCCACTTAAGGGGGCTTCCTAGCAGAGCTCTGCTTCTCTTGTCTAAGATGTTACTTTTTGCTTCACTCTGCAAAAGGGAAAACCCCTGCAGAAATGTAGCAATCTCCTCTGTCTCCAGGGCAAAGTGTTACTTTTTCAACTCTCCTTTGCTCAGTCCACTGTGGGACATCTCAGTAAAGATCTTCTGTTCAGCTCCTCTTTGCTCAGTCCACTGTGGGACAGCTCAGCAAAAATCTTCTGTGTGTCAGTGAATGAAGATCTTTACATCCAAAACTCTTTAGAGAAAGAGATTTATTTGGAAAGGAGGGGTCCAGGAGAGTAGCTGCCTCTACCAGGGTGGAGGGAACATCCTACAATTGACTAGGCAGGGAGGTTTATATAGGATGTCTTGGAGGCAGAGTCAACAGTGATTGGCTAGTTTTTCTTGCCCAGGGATTGGTCAGTTTTGTGTGCTGGGGGCAGTGATGGCCCTGATTTCAGACCCAAACTGTGTTTCTTTTGCTGGCCTTTTCTGGCTTTTGGACACTAATTCTAGGGCCAGGGCACATATCTTTCTTTCACTGACTCTGATTCTAGGGACCAAGAGTGTTGCTTTGGTACTGGTTTCAGAGTCAGGGCATGTTTCCTTGGTTCTGAGTTTGGGAATAAAGTGTTCATTTCTCTGGCTCAGGTCCCAAACCCAGGCTGTATTTCTTTCCCTGGTCCTGGGCTCTAGGGCCAGGGTGCTACTTTCCTGCTCTGTGATTAGTTGGTTCCACAGGTCAGTTGGCCAGGGGCAGAGATGGCTCTGATATGAGCCAAACTGTGTTTCCTTCACTTACCTTATTTAGGTATTTAACACTAATTCTAAGGCCAGGGCACATTTCTTTCACTGATTCTGATTCTAGGGACCAAGAGTATTACTTTGGTAGTGGTTTCAGAGTCAGGGCATGTTTCCTTGGTTCTGGGTTTTGGGGATAAAATGTTCATTTCTCTGGCTCAGGTCCCAAACCCAGACTGTGTTTCTTTCTGCCCTGATCTGAGCCATCTTTCCCTAGTTCTGGGCTCCANGGTCAGGGTAGGTTTCTTTAGCCAGCCCCTTTTCCCTACAAGTAGTCCTCCTATATATAAATGACAAATGGACTGAGAGAGAAATCAGGGAAACAACACTCTACACAATACCTTCAAATAATACAAAAATATTTTGGGGTAACTTTAGCTAAGCAAGTGAAAGACATGTATGTTAAAAACTTCAAGTCATTGAAGATAGAAATTGGAGATATCAGAAGGTGGAAAGATCTCCCATGCTCATGGATCAATAAAATTCACATTGGTCAACCTACCAAATCAATCTACAGATTCAATGAAATCTCAGTCAAAAATCCAACACAACTCTTTTCCGACCTTGAAAGAACATTATACTCAAATTCTTATGGAAAAGAAGAAAACCAAGGATAGCCAAAGAAATCCAAAATAATTAAAGAACTGTTGGATATATCATAATTACTGATTTTAAGCTGTACTCCAGAGCTATACTAATAAAAATCACATAGTATTAGCATAAAAACAGACATGCTGGTCAATGGAATGAATTGAAGATAGAAAGATAAATCAACACACCTATGAACACCCNTTTTTTTAAATAAAAAACAGAAATATACAATGGAAAAAAGAAAATGGTGCTGGTCCAACTGGATGTCTACATTTAAAAGAATGTAAATGGATCCATATTTATCACCCTGAATAAAAGCAAAATCCAAATAGATCAAAGACCTCAACGTAAAAACAGATACACTGAACCTGATAGGAGAGAAAGTGAGGAATAGCCTTGAATGCATTGGCATGGTAGAAAGCTTCCTGAATAAAAAAAAAAAAATACTGATGGTACAGTTGCTAAGATCAACAATCAATAAATGAGACCTCATGAAACTGACAAACTTCTATAAGGCAAAGGACACTGTCAATATGACAAAACATCAGTCTACAGAATGAGAAAAGATATTTACCAATTTTACATCTGACAGAGGACTGATTTCCAAAATGCATAAAGAACTCAAGAAATTAGACATCAACAAACCAAATAATCCAATTAAAAATGGAGTACAGATCTAAACAGAAAATGCTCAATAGAGAAATCTCAAATGGCTAAGAAACACTTAAAGAAATGTTCAACATCCTTAGCCATCAGGGAAATACAAATCAAAACCACTTTGATATTCCATCTTACACCTTTCAGAATGGCTGTGATCAATAACACAGTTGACAGCTCATGGTGGTGAGGATATGGAGCAAAGGGAACACTCACCTATTGTTAATGTGAGTACAAACTTGTGTAACAACTATGGAAATCAATATGAATCTTCTTCAGAAAACTGGAAATTGATGTACTTCAAGACCAAGATATATTACTCTTTGGTATATACTCAGAGTATACTCCATTCTACCATAAAGATACTTGCTCAACTATGTTCATAGTGGCTTTTTCATAACAGCTAGAAACTTTAAACAACCTAGAGCCCCTCGTTTGAATAATAGATAAAGAAAATGGCCCCCAGTGATTGGAGCCCCAGGACCGGGCAGCTGACCCTTCCCCCTCCCCCTCACCAAGAAAACCATACCCTGTGACAGCAGAGACCACCGGAGTCATAAGCCCACCCTGCACAGTCTGCGAACAGGTAAGGCCCCATCTCTGGACTGGGCAGACCAGGTTTCCAACCTCTAGGCCCCAGACACACATTCTGTGCCCCTACCCCCAGCCATTGGAGTCTCATGGACCGGGTAGCTGCCTCTTCTCCAACCCTCTTGCCAAAAAACCATCTTCTGTGACACCAGCGACCATCTGAGTCATAAGCCTACCCTGCATGATTGGGAACAGCTGGTCCCTGAGACAGCCCACTAACGCTGATTGGATTGAGAGCTGCTCCCAAAGAAACAGAGTCCATCAGCACCAATTCAACCAAGAGCTCCCATCAGACTGAGAGTATCAACTGGACCAAGACAGGCACCCTCAGATACAGACACCACCTGCACCTAGTGGAATAAGACATGGGAAGATGCCAGTTCAAAAATACAGGTAACAACATAAAGACCAATATGGCACCATCAGAACCTAGTGGTTCTACATCAGCAAGACCTTAACATCCCAATGAAGAAGTGGAAGAAATCAACCTTAAAAATGACTATAAGGTGATAGAGGCCGTTAAAGAAATGAAAAATTTCCTTGAAGAAATGAAAGAAAAGATGAACAAAAAACTGAAAGAAATCAAAGAAAGCCAAGAAAAAGCAATTAAACAGGTGAAGGAAACAGTTCAAGATTTGAAAACTGAAATAGAGGCAATAAAGAAGACACAAATAGAGGGGATGCTGGAAATGGAAAATTTGAGTAAATGAATAGTAACTACAGATGCAATCATAACCAACAGAATACAAG
>LZPO01044817.1:24314-47151 GCA_001675575.1 Neotoma lepida | reverse complement strand
TTAAGAAACAAGCTGGTGTAGCTATCCTAATATCTAATAANATAGACTTCAAACTAAAAACAATTGAAAGAGAGTGGAAAGGACATTATATATTTATCAAAGGGAAAATCCACCAAGATGAAATCTCAATTCTGAACATTTATGCCCCCAATACAAAGGCACCCACAGTTGTAAAAGAAACATTACCAAAGCTTAAATCACACATCAAACCCCACACACTAGTAGTGGGAGATTTCAACACCCCACTCTCACCAATGGACAGATCTGCCAGACTGAAACTTAGCAGAGAAATAAGGGACCTAACAGATAATATGATTCAAATGNACTTAATAGGTATCTATAGAACATTCAACCTTAACAAAAAAGAATATACCTTCTTCTCAGCACCCCAAGGAACCTTCTCTAACATTGACCATATTCTCAGTCACAAAGTAAATCTCAACAGATACAAAAACTTTGGAATAACCTCCTATGTTTTATCGGACCACCATGCCTTAAAGTTAGATTTCAACAACAACAAAAATTACAGAAAGCTTACAATCTCATGGAAACTGAATAATGNTCAAATGAATCACCAATGGGTCACGGAAGAAATAAAGAAATTAAAGATTTTCTAGAATTCAATGAAAATGAAAGTACAACATACCCAAACTTATGGAACACTATGAAAGCAGTGCTAAGAGGAAAATTCATAGCACTAAATGCCCACATAAAGAAGACGGAGAAATCTCACACTAGTGACTTAACAGCACACCTGAAAGCTCTAGAACAAAAAGAAGCAAACTCACCCAGGAAGAATAGATGCCACAAAATAATCAAATTGATGGCTGAAACCAATGAAATAGAAACAAAGAAAACAATACAAAGAATTAATAAAACAAAGAGTTGGTTCTTTGAAAAAATCAGCAAGATAGACAAGCCCTTATCCAAATTAACCAAAAGGCAGAGAGAAAGAGAGCATCCAAATTAACAAAATCAGAAATGAAAAGGGAGACATAACAACAGACAATGAGGAAATCCACAGAATCATCAGGTCATACTTCAAAAACCTGAACTCTACAAAATTGGAAAATCTGAAAGAAATGGACAATTTTCTGAATAGGTACCACATACCAAAATTAAATCAAGACCAGATAAACTATTTAAATAGACCAAGAACCCCTAAGGAAATAGAAACAGTCATTGAAAATCTCCCAACCAAAAAAAGCCCAGGACCTGATGGTTTCAGCACAGAATTCTACCAGATTTTCAAAGAAGAGCTNANTCCAATACTCTTTAAATTGTTCCACACAATAGAAACAGAANGCACATTACCAAACTCTTTTTATGAGGCTACAGTTACCCTGATAACCAAATCACACAAAGATGCAACAAAGACAGAGAATTCCAGACCAATCTCCCTCATAAACATTGATGCAAAAAATATTCAATAAAATATTGACAAACGGAATCCATGAACACAACAGAAAAACTATCTACCATGAACAAATAGGCTTCATTCCAGGGATTCAAGAATGGTTCAATATATGAAAATCTGTCAATGTAATACATCATATAAACAAACTGAAAGAAAAAAACCAAATGATCATCTCATTAGATGCTGAAAAGTCCTTTGACAAAATCCAGAACCCCTTCATGATAAAAGCCCTAGAGAGATTAGGAATACAAGGAACATACCTAACCATAATAAAGGCAATTTACAGCAAGCAAACAGCCAACATCAAATTAAATGGAGAAAAACTCAAAGCGATTCCACTAAAATCGGAAACAAGACAATGCTGTCCAGCCTCCCCAATATTTATGCAAAATAGCACTTGAAGTTCTGTCTAGAGCAATAAGACAACAGAAGGAGATCAAAGGGATAGAAATTGGAAAGGAAGAAGTAAAACTTTCACTATTTGCAGATGATATGATAGTGTACATGAGTGACCACAAAAATTCTACACCTATAGCTCTTAAACTNCTTCAGTAATGTGGCAGGATACAAGATCAACTAAAAAAAAAATAGCCCTCCTATATACAAATGATAAATGGGCTGAGAAATCAGGAAAACATCACCCTCTACAATAGCCACACATAATATAAAATACCTTGGGGTAACATTACCTAAGCAAGTGAAGGACCTGTATGATAAGAACTTTAAATCTCTGAAGAAAGAAATTGAAGAAGATATCAGAAAATGGAAAGATCTCCCATGCTCATGGATAGGTAGGAATAACATAGTAAAAATGGCAATCTTATCAAAAGCAATCTACAGACTCAATGCAATCCCTATTAAAATTCCAACACAATTCTTTACAGACTTGGAAAGAACAATACTTAACTTCATACGGAAAAACAAAAAACCCAGGATAGCTAAAAGAATCATGTACAATAAAGCAACCTCTGGAGGCATCACGATCCCTGACCTCAAGCTCTACTATAGAGCTATAGTAATAAAAACAGCTTGGTACTGGTATAAAAACCGACATGTGGACCAATGGAATTGAAATGAAGACCCTAAAATTAATCCACACACCGATGAACACCTGATTTTTGACAAAGAAGCCAAAACTGTACAATGGAAAAAAGAAAGCGTCATGAACAAATGGTGCTGGTTTAACTGGATGTCAACATGTACAAAATTGCAAATAGATCCATATCTGTCACCATGCACAAAACTCAAGCCCAAGTGNATCAAAGACCTCAACATAAATCCAGTTACACTGAACTTGATAGGAGAGAAAGTAGGAAGTACTCTTGAACATATTGGCACAGGAGACCACTTCCTAAATTTAACACAAGTAGCACAGACACTGAGAGCAACAGTTAATAAATGGGACCTCCTAAAACTGAGAAGATTTTGTAGGGCAAAGGACACAGTCAATAAGACAAACGACAGCCTACAGAATGGGAAAAGATCTTCACTTACCCCACATCTGACAGAGGGCTGATCTCCAAAATACATAAAAAACACAAGAAACTAGACATCAAAATACTGAACAATCCAATTAAAAAAAAATGGGTTACAAAGCTAAACAGAGAATTCTCAACAGAAGAATTGCAGATGGCTGAAAGACATTTAAGGAATTGCTCAACATCCTTAGTCATCAGGGAAATGTGAATCAAAACAACTCTGAGATACCATTTTACANCTGTCAGAATGGCTATGATCAAAAACACCGATGACAGTTTATGTTGAAGAGGATGTGGAGCAAGGGGAACACTCCTCCACTCTTCGTGGGAGTGCAAACTTGTACAGCCACTGTGGAAATCAGTATGGCAGTTTCTCAGAAAATTGGGAATTGATACCCTAAGACTCAGCTATACCACTCTTGGGCATATACCCAAGGAATGTTCAATCATACCACAAGGACACATACTCCACTATGTTCATAGCAGCATTATTTGTAATAGTCAGAACCTGGAAACAACCTAGATGACCATCAACTGAAGAATGGATTAAGACAATGTGGTACATAAACACAATGGAGTACTACTCAGCAGAGAAAAACAATGACATCATGAAATTTGCAGGCAAATNTATGGAACTAGAAAATATCATCCTGAGTGGGGTAACCCAGACTCAGAAGGTCAAACATGTTATGTACTCACTCATAAGTGGATACTAGATATAAAGCAAAGGACAACCAGACTGCAACCCACAGCTCCAGGGAGGCTAGGTAGCAGGGAGGACCCTAGGAGGGATGCATGGATCGCCCAACGAAGGAGA
Organism: Neotoma lepida; assembly: GCA_001675575.1. Lineage (NCBI taxonomy): Eukaryota > Metazoa > Chordata > Mammalia > Rodentia > Cricetidae > Neotoma > Neotoma lepida. The sequence continues at coordinate 43,439 of LZPO01044817.1, read as the reverse complement.
AATAGATAAGATCTACATGAGCAAACTGAGGGTGAGGGAGGGAATTGAGGGCAAGGGATGGGAGACGAGAACACAAGGGAACAGGAGGTTTAAACTGGAACAAGGACANAGTGAGAGGGCAAAGAAAGAGCGATCGGGATTAATGAAGACATTATGGGAATAGGGAGAAACAGAGTGCTAGGGAAGTTCCCAGGAATCCACAAAGATAACCCCACCTTAGACTACTGACAATAGTCGAAGGGTGCCTGAACTGACCTACTCCGGTGATCCCATGGATGAATAAAGTAACTGTCATCATAGAGCNCTCATCTAGAAACTGGTGGAAGCAGATGCAGAGATCCACAGCCGGACACCAGATGGGGCTCCAGAAGTCCAATCTATGAGAGAGAGGAGAGATTCTATGAGCAGGAGACATAGAGATTATGTTGAGAAAATATACAGAGATGGCCAACCAGACTTTTGGAAACCCCAGAACTGTGGACCAAAAGCTGGTCCCCGTGGTATTGGACTAGGCCCTCTGAATAGGTGAGACAACTGTTTAGCTTGAACTGTTTAAGGGGTCCCCAGGCAATGGGGGATCAGGATCCATCCCTGGTGCATGAACTGGCTTTTTGGAGCCTAGTGCCTATGGTGGGACACCTGGCACAGCCTTGGTGCAGGAAAGAAGGTCTTAGACCTGCCTCAACTGAATGTACCAGGCTCTGCTGATTCCCTATGTGAGACCTTGCCTTGGAGGAGGTGGGAATAGGGGGTAGGTTGGGGGAGAGGGCTAGGGGCAGGGAGGAGGGAAGAGAAAAGAATTTGTGGTTAGTATGTAAAATCAATAGAAAATTTTTTAATAAAAAAAGAAAGAAAATGTGGTACATTTATACAATGGATAATACAACTTAGCTGTTAAAAAAATGTCATGAAATTTGCAGGCAAATGGAGGGAACAATGAAAAACCATGCTAAGTGAGGTAACCCAGACCCAGAAAGACAAACATGTGCTCACTTATAAGTAGAATTTTCTGTTAAGTAAATGATAACCATGATGAAACCCACAGACCGAGAAAGGCTAAGTAACAAGGAAATTTGTAAAGGGATCTTCCTGGAAAGAGGAAATAGAGTAGAAGTTGTGTGTGGACTGGGGGCAGGTGCAGATGGTAACAGGGGCTATCGGGTATGAGGAAGGGAGAGAGTAAGATAAGAGATTGGAGGGTAGTGGGAGGGCAATGTGTAATCCTAGTGCTGTAGACCCTAGTGAGGACTCCTAGCAATGGAGGATGAGGATCCTGAACTAGTCATCTGATATAACCAGGCTAGGCTCACACAGTGATGGCACTGGGACACCAACCCAGCAACAAAACCTTTAATCTACAATCTATCCAGCCTGGTGGGGGCAATGGGTATACAGATCTTGTGGGAATGGCCACCCTATCACCAGCCCATGCCACAAAGGAGTACTCATGCTCTATACTACCTAGATAACCAGGAATCAGAGTCTGAACAGTCCAGAGATGTAAGATAGAAAAAATGATTCCTAATGATATGCTATACTCAGACCTGTGCCTAGTCCAGTCATCATCAGAGAGGCTTCCTCTAGCAGCTGATGGAAGCAGATACAAAGACCCACAGCCAAACATTAGGAGAAGCTCTAGGAACCTCATAGAAGAGGGGGAGGGAGGACTGAGGTNCCAAAAGGGTCTAGGATAACATGATAATGTGGCCCACAGAATCAACTAAGCAGGGCTCATAGGGGCTCATAGAGACCAAAGTAGCAACAGCAGAGCATGCTAGGGTCTACTTTAGGCCCTCTGCATACATGCTGTGATTGTTTAGCTAGGGGATTTTGTTGGAATCCTAACAATGGAAGAAGATNTGTCTCTGACTCTTTTGCCTGCTCTTGGGACCCTTCTCCCCATGCTGGGTTGCCTCATCCAGCCTTGATATGAGGGTTTATATCTAATNTTATTGCATCTTGTTATGTTATGTTCAGTTGATATCCTGGCAGTCCTGCTCTTTTCTGAAGGGAAACAGAGGAGCATTGGATCTGGGGGAGAGGGGAAGTGGAAGGAAATGAGAGGAGAAGAGGGAGGAGAGGCTGAGGTCATGATATATTGTATGAAAGAAAAATTAAAAAAAAGAGAAAAGAGAAATGGAAGAGTGAATATCAGGCATTGAAGACAAAATAGAAGAAATGGATACCTCAGTGAAAGAAAATTTTAATTTTTTAATCTTGGCACAAAGCATCCAGGAATTCTGGGACACTGTGAAAAGACCAAATCTACAAATAGTAGGAATAGAATAAGGAGAAAAAAACTCAGGTCAGAGGCACAGAAAATATTCTCTTTCTCTCTCTCTCTCTCTCTCTCTCTCTCTCTCTCTCTCTCTCTCTCATCTGTGTGTGTTTTTGTTTTTGTTTTTTTTTAGATAGTGTTTCACTGTGTGGCCCTAGATGTCCTAGAGCTCTCTTCGTAGAACAGGCTGGCCTTCGTCTTCTCTATCCAGGCAAGGTTTCCAGTAGAGAGACTGGACATAAACCCAGCCACAAAATCCTCAACCTACAATTTGTCCTGCCTGAAAGATGTGCTGGGGTAATGGTAGAATAGAACTCATGGGAATGGCCAACCAGTGATTGGTCCAAATGCCACAAGAGAGAGCCCACACCTGAAACTACCTGGATGGCCAGGAACCAGAGGCTAGATAGCCCAGAGACCTAGGATAGAACCAAACACAACTGACAGTAAAAGAAATGTCAATGCAAGGATTCCTAATGATATTCTGCTATGCTCATAAATAGGTGCCTAGCCCAATTATCATCAAAGAGACTTCATCCAGCAACTGATGGGAGCAGATGCAGAGACACAAAGCCAAACATTAGGCAGAGTTCATGGAAACNCCACAGATGAGGGGGAGGAAAGATTATAGGAGCCAGCAGAGACAAGGACACCATGAGAACACAGCACACAGGGTTCATAGGTACTCACAGAGACTGAAGTGGCAATCATGGAGCCTGTACAGATCTAGCTAGGTCCTCTGCATATATGCTATGGTTGTTATGGTGTTCTTGTTGTACTCCGAACAGTGGGAGTGGGGGTGTCTCTGACTCTTTTGCCTGCTCTTGGTGTGCTTTTCCTCCTACAGGGTAGCCTCATCCAGCCTTAATATGAAGGTTTGTGCCTAGTCTTATTGTAATTTGTTATGCTGTGTTTGGTTGATATCTCTGTGAGGCCTGCTCTTTTCTGAAGGGGAACAGAGAAAGATAGATCTGGGGAAGGGGAAAGGATGGGAAGAGAGGAGGAAGGAGAAACCGGTTAGGATGAAATGTATGAGAGAAGAACAATTTTTTTTTTAAATAAAGGCTGGCCTGGAATTCACAGAGATATGCCTGCCTCTACTGTCTTAGTGCTGGAGTTAAAGACATGTGCCACTATGCCTGGAACAGAAAATATTTTCAACAAAATCATAGAAGGAAATTTTCCTATAAAATATCATCCTGAGTGAGGTAACCCAGACTCATAAGGACAAACATGGTATGTATTCACTCATAAGAGGATACTAGATGTAAATCAAAGGACAATCAGACTGCAACCTACAGATCCAGGGAGGCTACCTAGCAAGGAGGACCCTAGGATGACTGTGGCTTATAATAAGTTTTGATTTTGCCTAATTACTGAGCATGCTTTAGTGAAACATTTCACTATTAGGATAAGAATTTGTACCATATCAAGCTCATGAAAGGATATGCTGGCTAAAGGATATGCTGGCTCAGGAGGGGAAGCTAAAAATCTTTTTAGATTATAGAATAGCCTACAGAAAAATGTCTGCTGTAAATTAAACAGTGAGGGGAAAGATGAATAGGAATATCACTTATGCAACTTAAGTAAAACATAGTTCTCTGAACAGATGAAAATAGGTTTCTTCTGTATCCCAGAATCTAATCAATATTTATATGTATAATTCAGCTATTATTTGGCTTAAAAGGGCTTATTGGGAAATGTTATCATTTTTACTATTTTCTACAGAGAAAATATTTTCCAGTTTCAAATAACTCTGGACTTTGAATTATAACCTGTTTTTATGATCAAGCTATCTGTGTATTATTTCTGCTGCAGTTGTACATAAAATGTTTTTCCATTCAAAATGAATAAGTAAATAAAAATAAAATTTTAAAAAAGAAGCCAGAAAAAAAATTCCTAACCTAAAGAAGTACATGCCTATAAAGGTACAAGAAGTTTATAGAACATCAAATAGATTAGACTAGAAAAAAATTCCCTGTGTCATGTAATAATCAAAACACTAAACATACAGGGCAAATAAAGAACATTAGAAGCTGCAGAAAGAAAAAGGCCAAGTAACATATAAAGGTAGACTTATGAGAATTACACCTGACTTCTCAGTGGAGACCCTAAAACCAGAAGGGCTTAGAGAGGTGTACAGCAGACTACTGAGACTACTATTCCCAGAAAAGCTTTCAGTCACAATAGATGGAGAAAGAAAGACGTTTGAGAGGAAAAAAAAATTAAAACAGCATCAATCTACAAATGCCCCACAGAAAGAACTGGAAAAAAATTTAACCTGAGGAAGTTAACCACACCCAAGAAAACACAAGGAATATATATTCCTATATAACAATTCAAAAGGGAAACACACACACACACACACACACATACACACACGCACACACACTACAACAAAATAACAGGAATCAACAAACACTGCTCAGTAACAACTTTCAACATCAATAGTCTCAATTTCCCAATAAAAAGACACAGATTAGGAAAATGGATAAGAGAATAGGATCCATTTTTCTTCTGCATCCAAGAAACACACCTTAACATCACCTGTGCTAAAAAGATTGAAAAGGAAATCCCAAGCAAATGAACCTCAGAAGCAAGCTTGTATAACCATTTTAATGTCCAACAAAACAAACTTCAAACCAAAACTAATTAGAAGAGATAGGGAAGAACATTATAATCTCATCAAAGGAAAATTCCACCAAGAGGACATTGAAATTCTTACCTTTATGATCATTTATGCACCAAACACAAGGGTAGCCAAGTTCATAAAAGACACACAACTACAGTTTAAATCACATGACCCTCTTACACACTGATAACGGGATATACAATACCATACTCTCACCAACTGATAGGTCATCCAAACAAAAACTAAACAAATGCTAGAGCTAACAGACATTATCAACCACATGTACCTAACAGATATTTACAGAACATTTTACCCAAACAAAAAAGAATATACATTCTTCACAGCACCTCATGGAACTTTCTCCAAAACAGATCACATACTCGATCACAATACAATTCTCAACAGATATAAGAAAATCGAAATAACAGCCTGCATACTATCTGACCACCATGGATTAAAGCTGGATACCAACAATAACAGAAACAACCAAAAGCTTACAAACTCATGGAAACTGAAAAATTCACTACTGAATGAAAAAGGGTATCAAGACGGAAATTAAAGACTTTCAAGAATTGACTGAAAATGAACACACATTTCCAAACTATGGTACACAATAAAGGAGATTCATAGCAGTAAGTGCCTACATAAAAAAATTGAAGAGATCTCAACTTAAAGGAAAACCTGAAAGCTCTAGGAAAAAAAGAAAAAGAAGGAGGAGGAGCAGGAGGAGGAGGAGGAGCAGGAGGAGGAGGAGCAGAATTACACTGAAAAGGAGTAGATAGCAAGAAATAAACAAAATTGGGGCTAAAATCAATAAAATAGAAAAGAAATACAAAGAATCAATGAAACCAAGAATTGGTTCTTTGATAAAATTAATAAGGTGACAAACTCTTATCCAGATTAACTAAAATGTAGAGAGAGAAATCCAAATTAACAAAATCAGAAATGAAAGGGAGGACATAACAACAGACACCTAGGAAATCCAAAGAATAAGGACACACTTCAAAAACCTGTATTCCGCAAAATTGGAAAACCTAAAAGAAATGTGTAAGACGAGTTTCTAAACAGTCTTATTAATAAACACACAGAATAAGAAATAGGGGTGAAAATCTGACAGAGATCAGAGGAATTAGGAGCAAGCCACCAGCTAGCCTCACCTCACCAACGCTGCCGATACTTCCAAAGAGCGAAGCGAAGAGAAGAGAGAGACTTCCTGTCTAACCCGGCTTTTTATGCCTGTCCATTCTGCTAACTCATTTCCTATCTTTACCAAGCTACATCATTTCCTGTCTGTCTGCACAGACCTCCATAACTCTAAGGCTGATGCTGGGATTAAAGGCGTGTGCCACCACCTCCTTCAGCTAGTTCCCAATGTGACCTTGGAGTCACAGAGAACCAAACGGATTAAGGGCGTGTGCTAACTTGCATGACTATTGTTTTACTGCTAGCAGCTGGCTGCCTGTTTTTCCTCCAATCCTCAGATAAATTTTATTGGGGGACACAAATAAAATATCACCACAGAAATGGATAATTTTCTCAATATGTACCACTTACTGTAGTAGAATATTATTTTAAGGTGTGTTATTTTTGTTTATGTTGCATTTATTTAACTCTGTAAAGCTGTGTTATTGTGCCTGTCTAAAACACCTGATGATCTAATAAAGAACTGGCCAGTAGCAAGGCAGGAGAAAGGATAGGTGGGGTTGGCAGGNAGAGAATATATATAGAAGGAGAAAACTGGGAGGAAAAAATCTAGCAGCCAGAGAAGGAGGAGGAGTCCAGGGCCCAGCCACCCAGGTACACAACCAGCAAAGGAGTAAGAGTAAGATTTACAGAAGTAATCGAATGGGAAAAGCCCAGAGGCAAAAGGTAGACGGGATAATCTAAAGTATAGAAAAGCTGACTAGAAACTAAGCCAAGCTAAGGACGGGCATTCATAATTAAGATTAAGCCTCCGTGTGTGATTCATTTGGGAGCTGGGTAGCTGGCCTCCCCAAAAGAATAAAAAACCACCAACAACAACTTACCAAAGTTAAATCAATATCAGATAAGCAATTTAAACAGACTTGTAACTCCTAGTGAATTANAGCCATCACTAAAAAATGACCTCCATAGGCTCATAAGGNGTGGCATTATTGGAGGTATGGCCTTATTGGAAAAGTTGTGACCTTGTTTGGTGGAAGTATGTCACTGGGAGGGAGAGGGTTTGAGGTTTCAGAAGCCCAAGCCAGGCCTAGTGGCTCACTCTCTCTTCCTGCCACCTGCGGATCCAGATGTAGAACTCTCAGCTACCTCTCCAACACCATGTGTGCCTGCNTGCTGCTATGCTTCTCAGCATGCTTCCCAGCATGATTATTATGAACTAAACCTCTGAACCATAAGCCAGCCCCAATTAAATGTTTTCCTTTATAAGAGTTGCTGTGGTCATATTTCTTCATAGCAATAGAGATCCCAACACACCTAATACAATAGAAGCTTCCTAAAATATATGAGGTGTTCTAAATGAATTTGCCAAATAATAGAAGCAACANAGCCTAAACTAGCCATCTCTTGTCACCAAATGAAGCCTCCAGTATTGAGATTGGGTTATGTCTAATAGAGTTGTTGGCCAAATGAGTCCCATGGAAATCCCCAAACAATCCAGGCTGTTGCCAAGACAATTGGTTGCTCTCCACAAACTGAAGGCAAGGCCCCATTGCTAAAGACAATTTCCACTCAGGTCGTTGACTATGGAAATGTTGAGCTCATGCCTACGTAGGGCCTTCATCTCTATGTTATAGCATCTTTAGTACAGGGAGGTAGGTACTTGCATACTTACAAAAAGAGAAAGGTAAAACAACCCAGCTACACTGTCCTGCCTGCAAGATATTCTAGGGCAATGGTGAAACAAATCTTGTGGGAGTAACCAACCAATATTTGCTTTGATTTAAGGTACACTCCACAAAATGAAACCCGTATCTGACACTTCTTGCTTGACCAAGAACCTTAAATTAAATAGCCCAGGGACTGAGAGTAAAACCAAATATTATTGGTCTTAAAAGAAATTTTTGAAGTAGCAATAAAATTGCTCCAAATGACATTCTGCTGTATTTGTCAATCAATGTCTTGCTCAGGGATCATCAGAGAAGCTTCTTCCTGCAGCAGATGTGAACAAATACAATACCCATAGCAGACATTATAAGGAGAGAGAGAGACTTTGAAACCCTCAGCCCTAAATAGGATATCTCCACCAAATCGCTTCCCTCAGGGCTCTGGGAAACTTTTGGAAGAGGAGGCAGGAAGAGTATAAGAGATGGAGGCATGGAGGACCAAGAAAACTTGGCCATCTAAATCAACATGAGCAATGCACATATGAACTTACAGAGACTGAGAGAACATGCACAGGGCCTGGACTTTGGTCTGAGCCAGGTCATTTGCATATATAGTGTGACTCTCAGTTTAGTGTTTTTATGAGATTCTTGAGTGTGCAAATAAGTAGTTCTCTCTTGTGCCTTTTCTTGGGCTCTTTTCCTTCTAGCTGTTTGTTTTGTTCAATTCTGATTATCTTATTACATTTTATATTATTTTATTATTATCCCTTAGAAGATTGTTCATTATTTTTTAATAAAAGACAGAAAGGGAATGGAACCAGATGGGAAAGGAGGTGAGGAGTAAAGGAATGGGAACATGTAATCAGGATATATTATGTGAGAAAAGAAAATCTATCTTCAAGAAATAAAAAATTAAAACAAATACAAGATATCAGGATAGGGGTGGGCTAGAATGAAGTGGCTGAGAATGTCCCCTGATGGGAGGAAAGCTGGGTGTACCACCAGGATTTGCACAGAACCCCTCTCTATAACAGGTGGTCTTCTCTGAGCTGGGGATAATATTGTGTGATTGAAATTGGAGGAGCAGAGATAGAATGAAGATCACCTAACTGATTCCCTGTCCAGGGTAGCCAGCAGGCTTGCAGTTAATGCCTGCAGGAGTTGGTGCCTGACACAAAGGATGTTCACACTTTTTATAGACTCACTTCATTAGGAAAGGATGAGTTGTTCCAAATGAGTTGACTATTTTGAAATTTTTCATATTAAATATAATTTTTTTAACTCAATTGGAGTTATCTTCTCTGTCAGGCAATAATAATTAAAGATACATAATAGGCAAGACATAATCCTCCACCATAAAACCTGCAATTAATCTTGGGAAATGATAATAATAGAAAAATAATTTTATTAAAAAGAAATAAGAATTAATAGATTAGTTGATATTTCTATACAAGATGATCAAGAGTTGAATGATTCTATTTCTTTACTTGCTTTTTTTGAACATTTGAATGAGAATGGCCCCCATAGACTCATATGTTAGAATAGTTGTTCCTCACTTTGTGGAACTGTTTGACAAGGATGGGGAGGTATGTCACTGGAGCCTGGCTTTGGTTTGAAAAGATTCCTAGGGATCTCTCTCCACCTACCAGTTGTGCATCAAAATGAAAGCTCTGTTATCATGAAGTCATATGCCAATTAAGTACTTCTTTTATAAAATAAATAAGTAAATAAATAACTGAAGTCTGAAGTCAACAAAAATGAAAGCTATTTCAAGTAGTTTGTCAACAAGAATATATATTTCTTGGACTAGAGAGATGTCGCTCAGTGGTTAAAAATACTGACTGATCTTCCACAAGACATGGGTTCCACAAGCCATCCATACGGTGGCTCACAGTCATCTGTAATTCCAGTTCCAACACATCTGGCACCCTCTCCTGGCCTCCACAGGTACCTGGTATGTACACACATGGTGCATAGACATACTTGTAGGCAAACCACCTGTACATATAAATTAAAAATTAATAATAAAGTGTTTCATTTGCTCATTTCTAAGCCATGTGATGAGTAAAGCTGATCTGATATGCACACCCATGTTGTGCAAAAGGTATGGCTTGTCTGTCTACTGGAAGACAGCTATATTATCTTGCTAGTTTTGCCTCTGTTGCCTTGATTAAAAAAATAACCTGACAAAAAAACCAATTTATTTGGAAAGAATTATATTTTCCTTCACAATTCCAGGTTATAGTTGACCATCCTGGGGAAGTCAAGACAGCAACAATTTGAAACAGTTACATTATATGCATAGTCAAGAGTAAAGAGAAAATGAAAGTATACCTACATACATATCAGCTCTCTTTCTCTACTCTTCATGATCCAAACCCACCGAAATGGTGCTACCCAGCTTTAGGATGTGTCTAGGCACATCAATAATGCACTCAAGATCCCCCAGCCCCTGGTCCACCCATGAGATCTATTTTATGTCCCTCTCCCAGGGAGATACTTGTGTCTTCCTCCAGTTCCTCCCCCTATAGGTAACCTTTCTGGGTCTAAGGATTGTAGCTTGCTGATCATTAACAGCCATTATTCACATATAAGCAAATATGTACCATATTTACCTTTCTGTGTCTGAGTTACCTCACTCAGAATGAATTTTTCTAGTTCCAGCCATTTACTTGAAAAATTCATGATTTCATTTTTTAATGGTTGAGTAATACTCCATTATTTAGATGTGTCACATTTTTCTTATCCATTTTTCTATTGAGGGACATCTAGGTTGTTTCCAATTTCTGGCTATTAAGAATGGAGCAGCAATGAACATGGTTGAGCAAGTACCCCTGTTGTAGGATGAAGCATCCTTTTGATATACACCCAAGAGCTGGATCTTGGAGAAGATTCCCGTCTTTCTGAGCAACTGCCACATTGACTTCCATAGTGGCTGTACAAGTTTGCATTCATGTGGGGGTTTATTTTATGTAATCATATGTAGATTTACTTAAAGATTCTCTCTGGATTTGGTGTCATGGGTGTATGCTTGCTCATTCCTGGAGTAGCCACTATATATATCCACAAGTTCACTAGTGGAAATACAGCATGGAGATACCTATTTCTATACCAGTGGGCTTAATGGGAAAGGATGAGTACATCTCTGGATTCAGTACTTACTATGTGTCCAAGGGCTTGGAGGATATAGTTTAAGGAGACATTTTCTGGAAGGGTAAGAAAGTAATGGTTACCTGCTCCTTCTAGAAGGTTTTATGGTATATTATGTAGCACACTGCATCCTATGTAATTTTAATTAAAAAATGAAAGTATATGGGTTTCTTGTGTCCTGTTACCAGTACTATATTCTCAGNACTTATAATGCTGTCTGACATACAGCATATGCACAATATAAATTTGCCAAAACAAAGAGAACACTTACCCACTATTTCTGGTCCTTATATAATTCTCTGTTTCTTTATAACATTAGAGATAAAATACTTAATCTCACTTATGAGTAATTACAGAAATATCTGCTAGATATTACAGCAGCTGAAATGCATCTCAATTTTATAAGTAAGTAGTTCTTCCAAATACTCTGCTACAAATATTTGAAAGTAGAAAAAGCCAAATACTTTTCTTCACGTATCTTAAGCAAATGTGTATGAAGTGAGGAAATGCAGAATAATAGGTGGAAGCAAAAAAGCCTGGGTTCCATTTTTCCAGTGCAAAAATAATCTTCTGTAATATGGTTAATAATCTTCCCATATCTCCTCTGGAGTCAAAAAATGTCACGGGTTAAAATGAATGGATATAGCTTGTCTGCATTGGTGGCCGACTACCAGTTGAGGGCAGCAGAGAGCAATTTGGAAGAAAATTAATCCAAGATATCAGTCACAACTCTCTGCTATTGCATACCGCTAAAGATATATAGCCCATTTGTAAAACAAGTCAACAAGAGAGCCAGCAAGAAAAGAGTAACCAAATACATTAATAAAGGACATTAAGTGTCCATGGAGACAGACAAGAAACAATGCCAGGAAACTCAGAATATTCTGGATTCACTTCAGCATAGTTCCAAGAAGTCCTTGATTCAGTCACCTCTCATCTGAGGTGCTGAATTAAATGATGTCTAAGATTCCTTTCATCTCCAAAGTTTTACCTACCAGGTTGACTAGCAAACACCTTGTGGGGATAATCTTTCTGCAATGGTGATACCTCCTGTGGACATAGCATTAAATCATTAGCATGAAAAGGAGAAAATCTACATACAAGTAACATTATACAGACTGGGCTAGTTGTACTTATGTATTAGGAATATACAAACACATAACAATAAAAATTAAAAAGGAAGAGGCCGTAAATTTGAAAGACAAGAAGGTTGATGGGTGTTGGAGGGAGAAAAAGGAATAGAAAAATTATGTAATTGTGTTATAATCTGAAATAAAATCTAAAATTGAAATATAAAATTCAGATAAAATAAAATAAAAAATTGAAGTAAAAGAGGAGAAAACCATAGCACAGAGTCTATCACATTGCAAGGAGTCTCAACACTTTAGAAGTTGAGAGTCCTCAAATATATGGGGTAGAATCCTACTGAGGGGCACATCAGGAAGTACTCCACACTGTGAAATGTTTCCACTTCCGAATTGCTGGCTCCAAGTCTAAGGGGGGTAAGTGAAGGCAGTAGTGTGCACCCCAAAACCAGGATTTACCAACCTTTTTTGTGTCTTCCAAGCTGAGTGGTCTAAGGTTAGATGTTCAGTCTCTTGGTCTGTTTTACCTGAAATTTCACAGGCAAAGACATGCCTTGTTAATCTTATACAGCACCAGCACCTCTAAGCCCCAAGTCCTAAAAAATTTGAAACACTCTCAAGCCCAAAACTGTGCCTTCTATCAACCCTGGCAGTGTGGAAATGACACTACTCTACTTGTGTCTGTGTACAGCCTCCAGGAGGCGGAGCATATGTATATCCTGAGTGATGTGTGCCTTCTGCGAACAGTCTTCTCCTTGTTAAATTTGCTCAATAAACTTTCTAGTCAAATGGAAGCTTGAAACACTTTACTGTCAGCTCCTGAAGAATTAATTCAAAGGACCACAGAAGCCAGGAGAGATGTAGGCTGTTTACAGCCAGACTACTTTGGATCTGGCATCTAAAAATATTAATATTAATTTATCATCATGATGATGATATGTTAGAGGAACTCAGATACAGCTGCCTCAGCTTTATCTTCAGTCTAATCAGCATCCTCACATGAGTTTTATGATGGACAGCAAGATAAAGCCGTGTGCATGCCAATGAATTTGTAAATGTTGATTGGGGAAGTAGAAGAATTACTTTTGCTATTTAAAAAAAGAAAGAAAGAAAGGGAGGATATGGTACAAACAAGGAGAAAAGAGAGGAGTTATCAATTCTCATTCCTGGTAAAATGTCTTCAGAATTGATACTGCATCTCCATGTCCCCATCTCAAGGAAAGAGGGGTTACATACAACAATGCTGGCACCAGTAAAGCATCTTAAAATGACTTATAAATTCATGGATCTTCTGAGCTATATGGAGCAGTAAAGAGGTTCATCCTTTTCATTTTGTGTATAAAGAAACAAGGGTCAGGAAAAGCAGCGTGGCTAGGCCACATTCTCCCATATGCTAGGAACTATTCTAGCTATCATGTTTAAGATGATCCACTTGTCCTTAAGCCAGTTGGTAACCACATTCTACAGGGAAATCATGAGAAGTATTGGTAAAAGTAAAATGTGATAAACAAAACTAATAACCCTAAAGCATAGGTCCTGGTGCTCCAGGAGCCACCAGCTGCCTTGCTGATATGAAACACACTTCAGTGAGTACATGTGCAAACCACACCCACACATATGGCCAGGATACAAAGTCACAGGAATGAGATGAGTTCTTCTACTACCTCAGTCTAAGTTGTTAAATGCCAAGCAAATGCTAAATTTGTTATTCTGAAAATTCTTGGACTCTCTAGCTTGCCATTGCTAAGACTGCACCTGTGCCCACCAAGTCCATTTATAATCTTTTCTACAAAAAGAAGTGGAGTTCATCCAGGCATAGGAATTCTGTTACTTTGAATTTCAAAACATTTGATCAATGGTGGTATAGAGTAAGCACAGAGGTGGTTATTTAAAATATGGTCTAATATTTAGTGTGTTCCTGATACTGACTTAGTTATCTTACATCAATAATCAATGACTGCCAGAAAGAAATATCAGATATGTCTACTTGTTTTGATTTTAATTATATGTTTTTAACTCTTGTTATCAATTCTTGCTGATAATTTGTAAAATTAATTTAGTAAAGCACAAACTGACTTGGATGAAAACTTAAAATGGTAAAACATAGTTTCATTTATCTGTGTTTCTGTTTTAGTATAAATTTTGATATTATAGGGTTCTTTTTGCAAGACAGGCAATTAAAGTGTATTAGAAAAACCCACTGCGCCCTTAAAAATAGTAAACGCTCTCACTTTCCTCACTACTATTTAGCCTCATGGCCACTAGATGGCACTGCTGTTATTTGAATAGGACTTTGTTCCCAACTTATAAAAACCCTGTGGTTTGGAAATGATTTGGGGTGTCATTTTTTGGGAGTTTGTACAAACAAAAGATACTTGGCACTTCATATATTAACAACGATGGGATTTTTTTCAGATGAAGAAGAACTCCTAAAAAGGTGACATAACTTCCTAAGGATTCTTGGGGAAAGAACGGTAAAGCCAGAATTGGGAAACAGTTCTTGCATCTGCATGTCACCAACTTCTAAGTGGTAAGAACATTTCATCTGTGAATCATAAACCCATCAGCAAACCCACTGTATAACATTTATTACACATCTAATTTTACTTGACTTTTTGCTGATGCTCTTCTCCTTGGAAACTAGATACATGAATCATGTGGACTCATGACTTTGGCCAGAATTACATGAAAGAGTAAGGTTTAACAGGGTGATTCCTGTCTTCAGAGTGAATCTCTTCATGGAGGGAATACCTGCAAGCCCCTAAAAAGTATCCCTAAGAAGTTCTTTAACTAGAGAAGCATACCCTACACATGAGACCATGCAAAGGTCAGAGCATCTCTGTGACAATTTCTAGTGGCATTTTCTTCAGAGTATTGGAGTGGAAACACAGTAGAGTTTCAGTGGGGACCATCCTGACCTTCAGGAACAGACTTGGGTAAGGAGAAAGGAAAGGCAAGGCTGAAGAAAAGATGAAGTTAGGTTTACTGTTAGATGCAACTAGGAGCTAGACCTTCGGATACTCCTGCTTTCCAGAGAGAACCAAAACTGTCCCGTCCCTGCCAGGGTAATTGACAAGCAGCAGAAAGGGGAGAGAGCCTCACACAATCGCTAAAAGTTGTTGGACCCCCTTTCTAGACCCCATCTCAAGAACAGAAGAGGAGGGAGGGGGGGAGGGATGAACGTGCCCGGAAAAGAAAACAAGGAGGGAAAAAAGGGCCAACATTGCAACTAGCCTTGGGAAAATCTCCACAGATGAGCAGTAAGTGGCTCACATTAGCAGCCTACACACGTAGAGGAAGGCTAGCATGCCATTAATATAATGCAGGAGAGGGATGATGGACCTGGGAGTGGAGACTGGAAGAGCTAGTTTTGCATAAAACACACACACACACACACACACCATCTCTGAGGACTTGAATTTTTAGGGCTGCTGGGCAGAATGAGTTTAGGACACTCAGGCCTGGGGCCACAGGGCAGTCTTCCAATGGAGCATCAATTTAGACTTTGTGATTTTAAACATGTATATTTAGCCACCTTAAAAATAATTTATACATACACCATGAAAATAGTTTCTTGGCTCATGACTCTGAGGTTCTACTGGTCCAAAAGAAAAGGAAGAATAGTCTCATAGAGGTATCGAAACTCCAGAGTGGGGCATCTGAGACCCAGAGTTAAAAAAAAAAAAAAAGTCCCTGCACCACCTTCGCTCTGTTCCTTCATCTTCCTCTTGGGAAAATTTCTGTAGATATAGACTAGGAAAGAGAGAGAAAAGGGGAGAGGGAATGAAAGGTGAAGAAATGGCCAGAAGGAGCCAGGGGCTAAAGTTCGAGCGTTTATTACACTTATTTTTTAAAATGAATTCAATCGCCCTGCTCCTTTCTCGTCCTGCTCGTGAACTATATATAGCTTGAACAGTATTCTAAGTAACTTGGGGCAGATAAAATCGAACTTTGGAATGAAGCGGCGACAATTGAATGGCCGGTCTAGATCACCATAGGGGTGGCAGAGGTGGCAGCGGCGGCTGCTAACGGAAAACGCAGCGCACCCAAGGGAATTCTCCGTCTAGCCTCCTTCGCCCTGATTTAATGTATTCCTGCCCAAAGCTTAAATTAAAGTAGATGAGAAAGAAGAGTGACTTTTTTTTTTCACCTCTTGAAGATCCGGGAGATCTAACAAGTCTAAAAAGCTAAAGGTTCGTAGTCCCACCAAGCCGAGCCCCAAATTCTCCCGCGCACTCCAAGACATTTCTTGAAACTCCAGGACTGTGCAAAAATCTAGGTTTTTCTCTTGGGTGGGTCTGGCTTCAGGGACACAACCAAACAAAGTCTGCATTAGGGTATTTCCAATAGCCTAGCTGGGTCGATAAAGGACTTACTGGACTAATCAGATAAGGGCAGGAGCTCAGATCTTTGTGTGCTGGTGGAGCCGGTGCGGTGAAGTAGGACTGTGCCTCTGGCTGCTTTCTCGATGCAAAACCGAAGAAAGCAGGCATGTGGTGTTTCCCTTTTAAGCTGTTCCTTTAAGGGACCTGACATCAGGCTGCTCTAGATGAACCCCCGGTGAAAGTGGATCATCTCTCCAGAATCTTCCAAGCCCTGACCGGCTTCCCCAGTGCACTCCCTGACACTTTCCCATGACTTCCTACACTAACCGAGAAAGCCTGTGCTTTTGTCAACTGCACATAACAATTACTAAGAAAATATTGTGACGATGAAGCAGAGCATAAGGGGCCATGAGGGGGTGGAGTGGGGGAGTTAGTTTGGACAGCAATTTGCAAAGGAATATTAACTTTGATTCTCCGGGTCACCGCGAGGGTAAAGGGGTTGGCATTGCACTACACAGTTGTTCCTCTAGATGGCGGAATTTAGTACCAAACAATCACTAGAAGTGTTGACTTCAAATAGGATTAAGCTTCTTGGTGGTTAAAAGTAATAGTAGTAATAATATAGAGGTGTGGGGCTGTTTTTCCCCTTTGGGGTATTTATTTATTGCAGGGTAAAGTCATTGATTTTCCTAAGCAAACTGTGTTTCTCCTTCGCTTGGTGGAAAATAAAAAACTGTTTGAATAAATAAGTTATTTCTGAACATTTTGTTGTCAAAGTGTTAAATGTTCCCGTCATTTTTATTCAAACACTAACATGATTACAGCCAATTATATATTCACCAGTGTTCTTTATTTTAGAGTAATTGTACTTGTCACTAATAAAACAGAGGCATAATGGATCGCTACTGTTCTGGATTTTCAAGCAATTTTGTGTAATTTGATTGAATTATACATCTTATCTGCTACTTTTTTATTTTTATATTTGGAGATCCTATTTTCTTGAAAATTGCAGTTCTATGCTTGTTTTACTGTTTTTTCCGGTAACGTACATTTCGGTAATGCCGAGAAATAGAAAGAATCTCTTTGAAATGTCGGAAATCAGTTGGTTACACACACACACACACACACACACACACACACCTACTTCAGCATCTGGAAGACTTGAACTCTAGGTATCAAGGGAGTCCGGGCAGTGGCTGTGCTTTCCTGACAAGTTCAGTGCCAAGGAAACTCCCCATTCGCCCCAAAGGCAGTCACCTCCTTGCCTGATGGAGTCTTTGGGGCTTTATCTCTTTCCGGTAATGATACTGTTGGATGTCTGGGGCTTCAAACATGCCGAGGCAAGCCGACCATGGATTCTGTTCATATGCAGTATGTATCAAGGGAATGGGATATACACAGCACAGCTGAAAGATAAACTGTATACACCACTGTAATTACACAACCCTCAAGTGCCCTACCTACCAACTCATCCTCCACCTCCCAACAATTACAACCATTATGTATTTGGGCTTTTCTTTGGGCTTCAGATATACTTAAAGGACTAGCATCAATTTACACCCCGCTTTAAATCATTACTTTTTTTTTAATGGGTGAAACACACCCATCTACTCAGTGTCGATATATTGGAGCAAATTAAAGAACGCACCTGACAGCACATGGGCAGGACTATAATCTTATAGGGCCATCTCCGAAACTGTAGGAGAAGAGAATGTGCAGTTCTCTTCCCAGGAAATCTTTTCAGCTTCTAGGACACGACCCAAACGCCCCGCTAGGAGCTGCCGCTGTGAGATGGAGCTAAAGGCTCTGACAAGTGGCTTGTGTATGACCCAATATTTATCAATAACAACAACAACAAAATCAAGTGAAACCAAGGCTTGGGATTTTGAACTGCCTACGAAGCCCTGGTGCATACGCACCGGCGAATAAAGTCTCTGGAGACCAGTTGGCTCCATTTGTCCGCCCTGGGGAGCAATCCCAGGGCAAAATCCAGTGCTAATTGATCTCAACCAGCCGCAAGATCAGCTGTAAATATTCGAGGCGGACAAAGAAAGAGCAGTGTGCTCTAAAGATACTCTGAGCACTTTTTCAAGCAAATAGGGGCGTGTAATCAATAGCATGTACATGAATATAAATAGAGAAAGAGAATTACTTTAATTAATTAGGAAATAATGTTTCATGCACAATTCCAGACCTCCTCAATACCCAGATTCTCTCACTCACGAGTTATTTAGTGGTCTGGACCTAGAACTCGCTCTATGAAAACCTTCAGGCCCAGTTTTGTGATGTGAGACAGTTAGCAGCATATACTTAGCTTAATTGGGGGCCTTTCTCTCTTCTTTGGGAATGTTTATTCTAAGGCCAAAGGGTGGGTTGCTTGGGCAGAAATCCGAGCGATCAGAGCGCCTGGCCCTGCAGGCGGCCGAGAAGCCTTAGGCCGAGAAAGCACTGGGGTGAACCTCTCTCTACCCGCGCTCGGAGACCACGCGGCCGCCATCAGCCAGCTGCATCGCCTGCTCTGGCAAGAGCTGGGCTTCCTCTGAGTTTCCATTTTCTAGTTGTCTCCTTTTTCTTATCTAACAAGTTCACATTCTAGGAGAAAAAAAGAGATGGAAAGAAGGAAGGAAAGAGAGAAGAGGAAGGGGGGAGAAATGGAAGGAAGGAGGGAGAGAGAGAAGGTAGAAAGAAAAGAAAGAAAGAAAGAAAGAAAGAAAGAAAGAAAGAAAGAAAGAAAGAAAGGAAGGAAGGAAGAAAGGAAGAAAGGAAGGAAGAAAGAAAGAAAACCACATTGATGGAATATGGTTTCATTTGCCTTTTGAAGTCTGCTTTTTTATTGTTTTCATAA
>LZPO01044817.1:0-10778 GCA_001675575.1 Neotoma lepida | reverse complement strand
AAACTTCCAAAAATATCATGTTTCTCTCCATTTCCTCAGTTTATCTACCAAAAAGGATGAAGATGGATTCCCAGAAACAGAAAGCAGATGCGGCCAATTCTCANGAACTGTGAGCCAACAGAGTTTTTGGGAATCACAGGAAGGCTTTCAAAATCAAAAATCCTCTCATGTTTCAAAGGATCACAAATGTGGATGAGGACAAAACAACAACCATGACGATAGCATTCCCAGGATAAGGAAACGTGTGGAAGACTATGTTCCTCCATGCTCAGAAGCTTTGAGATTAATTGGGAAAGCTATTTGTATTTCTTTTTCTAAATTGACAAACTTTCATTATGGAGGCTTACCCCACCTGGAATCCAGGAAAATGGAAAGGGACGAAAGTATCATTTTGAATTTGAGATTGAAACATTAACAAACCATTTGCCCGATATCTCCTTCTGGTTCAGTGTGTGTGTGTGTGTGTGTGTGTGATGCTGTCCTCGCTCCTATTTTCACACTGGCATTGCCAGCCTCACCCCAGTGCGGCCCTCTCTCACCAGCTCTTTGGCCTCGGTCAAGCCAGGGTCTCTGCAGAACTAAGAGGATCTATCTGCTCCAGGTCGAGCTCAGCGCCGGTTAAGGGAAGGAGACTTCTTGGTGTTTTGGAAAAACTAGGGAAATGAGCACCGTTCTGGGCTTGACTTTGTCTCTGTTGGGAATAGCTCAGTTCCCGGCTTTGGAAATCTCAGGCAAATAATTGATTTTTAATACACACTTAGGAGCCGGCGCTCTATGCTCCAGAGTCTGGCTGTCCCAGGGTGGCTGCGAGCGCGCCAGACTCTGGCTGGCTCCTCCCGAAGCTCCCGAGAGGCCCAGCTGCGGTGTGGGGATGGCCTGACCTGTGCCTGCGGGCTTGGACTGACTTTGGGGTGTGGGAGCTGAGGTTGGACTCCTAGTAGAGAGGCAGGGGTCTGCTGACCGCGTTGTGGTCTCGGGTTTGGGACTAACAGCAGACAGTGAACCGATACTGCTGAGCTAACTGGGGCGGCTCGGTAGCTAGGCTTGTGGGTGTGGGCACCCGCTCGGATCACCGCCGCCTGCCTCCCTGCCTAGGGAGCGGCGCTGCCCGCGAGCCGCAACGCGAGGGCGCTCTAGCCTAGGACACGGTCGCCGCGTGGGCAACCGGCCTCCAAAGCTGAGGCCGCGAGCGTCCCAAACCTTTCCCTTCCTTCTTAGACTTCTTTGATCGCTCCTCCTCTCCCTGGAAGTTGTTAGTCTTTGTTTGCCAGGTGCAGTTTCAGATCTCAGCACTCACCCGGTGGTTGGTCAAACTGATTTTACAATAGCCCTCTATCACTTCTGTCTGTTCTCCGTTTCTGCCCACGCCTTGGGTGTTTTGGAAAGAGCCTCCGGGTAGGAATTTCCTGAGCGCTAGAAGCAGCCTGGAGTTGAGGGAGACAAAAGCTGAGTTAGAGTGCAGATTCCCGCAGAAACACGGAGATTTGGTAGGAATTGTCTTCCTTTTGGAAGAACTGGACCGAAAAGATGAGGAGAGATGCAAAGGGATGCTTCCACCTGCACCTCCCACCTCCCTCTTCCTACAGTCTTGCTTAGTTGTTATACCTCCACACCGCTACATCCAGCCCTATAGCAAAACTTAAAAGAGGAAGAAATTCCAAGACTGTGATCGGAGGAGTTACTTAAGATCATAACAAATAATTCAAAATTCTGTATATGAAGCTGTCAGGAGAGAGAGAATACCCCACACCTTTCCCGGGCCTGTGGCCTACAGCGTTTAACTGTCTTTGGCATTGCGGAAAAACCGCACAGGAAAAAAGAGCATATAGCTCTTGGCGAGATTTGTAACTTCTGGTGGGTATGAAAGGGCATGTTCAATAACTACACGTTTGGATATTCATTTTCGGCTAGAGCTGAATTTTCCTATATTGCTAGCATCTCGTAGTTGAAATAGCCACCTTCGTTTTCCTTCTTCCTCTTCTTCATCTCCTCTTATTGCTTCACTCTTTGTGTGCTTTAAGGAGCAATGGTATCTCCCTGCACAGGCGGATTTTGTTTATTTGTTTGTTTGTTTTAATTCCTTTGATTGAAGAGGAAGACTGAAACCTGTAATGGGGTTAGAGAGAATTGTGTCTCGGTTGGTTCTTTCATTTTCTCATGACTCTGAAATTTAATGACCTAATCATTGTTGTTTGAAGTTAAATTATCTGTTAAATTAGCCCTAAACAATAACTGATGATATTTTCCTTTTGGGTCTGGTTGCCCCTGAATTCTTGGCCCTAGGTGGGTATGACAGGAGTTAAGGAAGATTCTTGATTGTGCATTATTATAAAAATAATCAGACTCAAGGTTTATGTGCAGCAGTGTTACAGATAATTCTTTTAAATAATTGGGCTTTATAAATTGGACATTCTTTTTATAACATGTGCTTGAGAAAGCTAGACTTAAGCAGGAAAGTGAATGAGCATTTCTGTAGATAAAAAACACAAACACAATTCCCATTACTGTCCAGAGGCCAAATCTGAAAGGGATTACATACCCTTGACGGCTTATAATTTCTCACAAAAGAAAAATTGACTGTAGGAAAACCCTCAACATTGTTTTAGATTTAAATTCTAGAAATCTAAAGTATAGCTATTTCTTTGAGTCTGACATGTGTTCACTTTACATTTATGGTAAGAAACAGTCTCGGAATAGTGCAGATTTCCCCTTTTTTTCTTCTATAAGGCTTATGAGGCTCAAGAGAGAGGGCTTTCATGGCATACTGAGAGATTAACATCTTTCTCCTTTACTATAAGAGCGAGCTAAAGAATCTTTAAACTCAATAGTATCCAAGTATCTGAGATAACTTTTAAAATAAGAAGTATTATTGTGCTTGTCTTATTAAAATGTTCTGAATGAATAATTAGAGACTGGGATGAAGGTTGAGAAATTCAGAGCAAGAATAAGGTGGTAATTTTATTATTTAATACTTTGATAATTTCTATAATTAANGATGTGATTTTAAAGGTTGGCAAAGCTTTCTTAGGAAAAAAAAAGAGTACTCTGCCGACCTTATCAAAAACATTCTGGGAACAATTAAGTAGAATCAGATAGAATTGACAGCAAGTATTGCTTGTTTCTTTATTTATCTATTTTTTTTTCTGAAAATAAATATTGTTAATTAAACATGGCGAAGTCTGATTGCAGGTTGGAAGACTAAAATCGATCGTTTCTGCATCAATAGTGTTATGTATTACTACATTGATTTGTGTTTATTTATGCAGAGGTTTCAGCTATTTGCTTTCATATTTCAACATGTCTCTATTTTTATCACACATTGCTCTTAATGAAAGAGTTTATTCTAGGAAGCGAAACACACATAAACGGGCCATTTTAAGTACACCTATAAGGTGTACTTAAATTCTGGGAGTGTGACCAGTTTACAAAATTGTTTATTCATATTTGCCTATTTGCAATTAGAAACCTGCTTCTGCTTAAAACCTCATGTTGCTTGAAAGCTTCCATTCCTTTCTTCACACATTGTGTTCATGTGCTTCGATAAGGTAGAAAACATGATTTGGTGATCTTAGCTTTAATAGAATGAAACTCATGAATAAGATATTATTTTCAATTGGCATGGCTGTGTTAGCCCCACAAAAATAAGCTAGCCATGAGGTTTTAGCAGTGCTTTTTATGAAAAATCAAGAAAGAATCATTTAAATATAGACATTGGACATTTTTTTAAAACAAGTGCTAACTCCTAAATATATCAGGGATCCTTATGCAGAAAATACCATTATGAATCCTTATATATTAAATCTTGTACACACATATATTCTATTAGTGTTATGTGTTATTACATCTTTTGAAGATAGCCATGTCCCTTACACTATTACAGCACATGGATAGGATTCATCTCAAAACAAAATAGCAAAACCTGAGTCAGTGTGTTCCTTATAAGTAGAAGGCGGGAGGAGGGGTTGAGATGAACCCATGTTTGTGGTCCTCTGTCGCCAGCCCAAAACATTGAAAAGTTTTGCTTGAAAATTGAAAAACAAAACAAAAGTGGCCTACCTTATTGAAGGCTATTTACTATTTAATCTGCAGGACTTTTCTCAGTATGGAGGACTAGTCCTTCCTCTTTAATAGTTTGGGAGTACAACTGCCAAAAGCATACAGGGATCTTATTTTTCTTATTCATTTGCTATACCCCACATTCCTCCTAGTGAATGCAAGATATACAGACAACAAATTTATTCCAAATTCTTCTTGAGATCAAAGGGATCTTGGAAGATGGAGAGGGAATTTCTTTCTCTTCAGTAGTTGTCCGTGGTGAGAAGAGGGGCCACAGGCAGAAGGTGGGCCATCCTAGGATCTAAAGTTTTGCAGAAGGTTGAAAGGGAAAGAGAACAGGGAGGGAGGGCTACCTTTATTTGGTGCATTTTTCTTTTCCTTGTCAAGTCTTTGAAGCTAGGTGGTGATGTAGCTGCAGTGGAACCAAGCGCTCTAAGCACTCTAAGGAGGTTGAGGTTCTTTAGTATCCAGGGTTGAGCAGGACTCACCAGCCAAGGCACTCCTCACCAACCCCTCCCCTAGTCTCTCACGCATGCACCAGCTACTCCTCACGTGCGTGGTGTAGTGGACAGTGTTGACTTGAATTGCTCTCTGGATGCAAGCCTTTCCTGTGAATGAACCCGAAAACACTCGACAGGTCGTGAATAATCGTTTTAATGAGTGTGCAAAGTGTGCGACGGGGTGCACCGAGTTGTCGGGTTAAACAAACAACTTGTACTCTGACCAAATCGGATTGTTAAAGTGCAAAGTGATGTCAGTAGCATTCCCACTGCCTTTCGGAAATCCACAGATCTGACACGCGGGAGTCCAATTTTCCCCATTAAAGAAAAATAACAATATTTTTCAACCGTGTGTGATTTTCTTTAATATTAACCAAAGCCAAACAAAACCTCAATTGAGAATCACAGTCTTTTCTAACTGAAAAAGCAAAACAAAAAGGAGATACAAGGGGAGAAATAAGGGCACACCAGGAATGCTGGGGGAGAACTTGTGCTTCATGTTTCGCACATCCTTGATGATCAATAGCGTAGCAACTCTTCCTTAAGTTGCCAATACCCAAACAAATGGGATGGTAGTTTATTCCCATACTAATACAGAGTTTGTACAACTGTGGGGGCTTTTCTGTTGGAAAATTAACTAATATTTAATGTCTGCATGTTAATCAGTGTGAAGGAGTGTCAGTCCCACATCTATGTTTGGAGGAAAGTAATAAAAAGGAACGCTAATGGGCCGTGTCGAGAACAACGACAAAGATTAGGGGTTCTCAAGAATCACACTCCAGTCAAAAACAGTTTTGTTTCTCTCCCATTCTTGAAAAGATCCACTTAAAATCGTCTTCATGGACTCCCTTGTTCCTTTTATCTTCTTTCATAATTTGAAATATTAAATAAGAAAAGAAAGTAAGCTTATGAAAAGGAAAGTCCGTGGCACCTTCCTTCTAAAAAGTTAGCAGAGCAGAGAAATGTATAAGATGTTTCCCTTGCCAGTACCTTAGATATATTCAGATATCATATCTAATTTCTCTTCTCCACAATGTTGTAGGGAGATAAAGTTTGATATTTGATTTGGATTCAATGTTATGCTTTTCTCTATTGAAGATGGCAAGCATGTCATAGCCCACAGTCTGTATAGTTATCAGTTCTTAACATTTCAATCAGTATATAAAAATGAAATGTGAAGAGTATAGTAGTAGGAAGACATAAATATGGAAGCTCAGATTTGTTCACTTAACCCCTGTGTTGTTAGCCACACATCTATATGTCTGTTTTTCTGACCATCTATGTCACATATGTTTATTCATAACTAATAGCAACTGTGTGAGCTACTTGACCTAAAACAGAGAACTGAGGTATTTGACAAACTAAGCAGTTTTTAGCTAAGTCACTATACTTTTGTTATTATAGTCACTAGTTTTTCACATATGTGTCAATTTAGCCTCACCTGGATAAAATAAAGATACTGAAATTCTGCTTCCATATAATTTTTCAAAAGATAAACAAGAGTTTGGCAATTTTGCCTTGTACATACTAAACTTCTGTACCAGATTGCCAATTCAGAATATCCTCTGTTTTTAAATGGAATTTAACAAAAATTGACCATATTTGGACTATAGTTATCATCTCTGTGTACTGACTGACTGAAATAATTTTAGGAACCACTGAAGGAATGCATTCATTTTGGTTTTAGATGTACAAACAGCAAAGCTAGAGGGTGCGTCTGTTTTTATGTGTATATATGTGGTTAAAGAACTATACTATCAAAACATTAATTATATTTGAAAGAACAGGAGCTTGTTGTAGAGAGAATTGCAATGCTGAGTTTATGTTCCAGAGTGTGTCTGAGAGGGATGAAGTCATCTCCTTGTCTTATATGATGCTTCCTTTTCAGAAAGCCTCATAAGAAGAGCAAAGCGATGGAAACGGCTGATTTGGAGGCGAGAGACCTTATATGCTAGGATGGTCCTGAGTACAGAGAATCCATGTGAAAAATCTGATGACATGAAGGTCATTCATGGGATCTTTGTTCTCTGCTCAAAAAAAAATTTTTTTTAATGTTTAACAAACAGATCACAGATGAATTTGGGGGGAGGGAGTGGTTGGGTGGGTTATCATGTTCTTGATACCCAAGTCCTACTTATTTCACAGCTGCAAAATTTGGTATCCAAAATTGAGATTATCTTCCTTCCAAATCCTACATCGGTATGAATCATCCCTGATCATTTATAGTTTTTGGCTTAATTACTAGTTTTCAGCTTTAAATTACCAATAAACTAATTAATCTGACTAATCTTCCTAAACTTCTGGTGAATAGTATAATAGCTACAACAACAACAAAAATAACAAAAACTGCAACAATAATGCTAAATAAACTATTAATAATAACAATGTAAGTAACAGCAGCAGAAATAACCTTAAAATATTTTTAAGGCCAACAGGAAGAAAACAGAACCTATTTTAGAGTGCAATTTGAGTTTCATGGCTGCAGTTGGACATTCCTCCACTTTCCTGTTTTACTGGTTAACTAAATGATTCCTGCCCTGCTATGCTCAGGTTTCTGAAGAAAGACTTCCTTGGTCTACTGTAGTAGACCCTTGTAAATGTCATTGAGTACTTTTGTATTCATGCTCCATCTTGGCTATAGGCATGTCCTCCTGAAGATGTCATTCTTTAAATCAGTCAGCTCAGGAGGGAAACTGGAACAGAGGTAGACATGTGAAGAGTTCTTGAGTAGAGAGCTGGAGTACCAGCTGTCTAGATTGCTTCTGCTTAGTAGGCAACTCACCATAGTTTTTAAAAAAGCTAAGAAAGTTGAGAATGGCAGGTTTTGAGTTTCCAGTGAATCTAGGAACAGGCAGATGTAAAGACAGAGTGGCTAAGGGATTTAGTGGTGGTAGTCTTCAGTGGTGGTAGTCTAGCTAGGAAGGCAAAACCCATTTCTTCAGGTACAAGAGATGCTTCTATGAAGTGTATACATGCTAGGTGAGCAAATGGCTACTAGGTGCTGGGCCTAAATGGGAAGACTCTGTCAGTAGGTCTCTACCTCTAGTGNTCTTTGACATCTTCTCATCTCAGCATTCCACTTGCCTCCTGAACACCCAGCCCCAGTTTCAACCCCCACAAGAAGGGAAATGAAATAAGATGGCAAGAATTAAAAGGTGTGGCGTTAGACTTGATGTTTCTCAGGCAAATGGTAGCCCTGAAGCAGGTGGTTTATAATTGCCTCCTTTTGTGAGGAAGATAGAGAAGCTGGTTAGGAAAGGAAAAGCAGTTGTAGGAGAGGAGGAGAGACTAAGGTATAAATTCCTTGTCAGTTCAGTACCTGTGGCCACACGAAGAGAGATCTTAACAATGGGATGGTTTGGGATAAGGAGTGGGTAACCTTACTGCACTGACATGTACAAGAAAGCAGAACCTGGACTCTTGAAAGGTCAAACACAAAGACATAAATATCAGTAGCCAGTTGGAGCTCTGGAAACTTTTTTTGTGTGAGATATTTCCTTCAAACTCAAATGCACCCCAATCCACAACAGTAACATTAACAGAAAGAAGCAACTGAGGGGAAAGGCACAACTTGCATTTCTTCAGTTCTTTGTGATCTTTGCTTTTTATGGGAAAGAGACTGAGCACCTTTTTAACTTTCCTTTCAGCCCTTTCATTTGAATGGAAACACTTCCAGTTTGTAAGAACTTTATTTCATTAAAGATCAGTAAAGGAAGAAAAGCTTTCATTTCGGAGAATAAATGCCCTGAAAAAATGCTCAAGTCTCACCCACCTTGGTAAGTTTGCAGCAGGAGGTAGCTCTGGCTGTAAGTAGGTATTGATCTATACTTCAATGGCACCCCAGAATTTCTCCATGCTTGGAGTTCAATAGCACCCACTAAGTTCACCCCAATGTTTCTGTAAGTGTACTTCTGCAAAACTTAAAATAAAAAAGAACATCCCATATTCAACTTAATTATAATCAAAATAATGTTTTAAGGAAGATATTCTGTTACCATGATTCTTGTTTGAATTGTTTCTGTTATTAAGAAACAAACTACCATTTGTTTCAGTAAGAAAATTAAGGGAAGTCAGCATCACTAGAAAACATGGCTCTCAATTTTGTTACATGCACTCCCTAAATATGGCTTTGGGGGAACTTATTTTCTAATTTTTTTGTCTTTTGTTTTATCTGACTGAGCTCTTCAGAACCAACACAGATATGAACAACCAAGAGAAATTACATTTAGTGATTCTGTAGCGATGATATTTGATGTCAATAAAAACTGAAAGCAATTATTTCACAGAGGTAACAGCTGTGCAGAAATTCTTGTGCCTGTAAAATTTAAAAACCCATTTAATTAAATAAATAATTTCTATAGCCTAATATTTGAATAAATCTTTAGCCAACAGAAACCATATATTTATATGCTTATTCATGTACCACATATATGTCAAACCAAATGTATCAAGTATTGCTTATTCTACGAAAACTAAAAGTCAAATAAATATTAGNATTGCTCTTTAGTGCCAGTAATTGAGATTTACTAGAAATCTCCAAATATGGAAGGAAATCATTGAAGATGCCTCTTTATATTGTGAGCAAAAATAGATTTTTCTTTCCATATTGGGATATGGGGGAGTGAGGAATTAGGTTGATGTTCCTGGAATGAAGATTCTCTTCTAGCAGTAAGGCAATACATACAAATTTCTTCCATCATCCACAGTATATTAAATAAAAGAAACATACGTTTTCACAAGCAGAAGNATGCCCATATCAAAAGGAACGAATTGTTTCAAATGATGCTTACATGTTTTCTCAACACAGAATTTTTCAAGAAAGATTGCAAGCAGATCAGTTGAACTAGTGGCAAAAGAAGACAACTGGGTTGTACTGTGGGGATTTATTTAGTGGACTCAGGCTGAATATTTCTGAAGAACAGCATTACTCTGAGTGAGGCTGTGGAATTCTCGTTCACTCTTGAAATCGATTGATTCTCAAGGGGTGTCTGTGTGCAAATATCTTAGTTACTGCTACCTAGAGTAGACTAGGAAAGATTTTCATGACACAAGAGTATATGGAAACATCTATCTATCCTTACATGTTTATTGTCTTTTATGCACATTTCTAAAACATACTTTTCATTATACTGTAGCTTGCAGTCCTGGCTTTACAGCCGGCAGCTAGCTTTCAGTGAAGTGTGGTTCGGTGTATCAGTGCAGTTAAAGACAAAAGGATGGCCAGGAAAACCCAACTTATAACCCTATCAATGGAATTATATTTGGCAGACAGAATAGGAAAAGGGTAGGTCCAAAATAGGGTCGTGGGAAGACAGTAATTTTCTTTAGGTGAGTTTTGGAAAGATGCTAAGTGAAATACTGTTTAGGCGTTGGTATTAATCACGCAGCTTACATACGAATGTGCCGGAAATCATGCTCTGTGCAAATGAAAATGAAGGAATTTTATGCATATTCTAATTCTCCCTCTTTGGCTGCTATTTTGGAGGAAAAGACTTCTTTTGCTGATGGTGGGACTTTTTTGTTCTGCACAGGAAATGTGTAAATGAACACACACCCCCTCCTCGTTTTTCCTTTCCATTTCCCTCCTCCACTCCCCCCTCCCTTTGTCAACAACCTCGCATAGTTAGGATACTGAGTTCAGCCTCTGATCCCTGACTGCTTCCCATTTCCAAGATGGGAGGGAGCAGGTCCATAGTCAGGCCCCTGATTTAGGGCTCCTCTAGGTCATTAGGCCTTTGGGAATGAAAGTAAAGTTTCTATGGCACGGAGGTAGAGAGGGTCTGGAGGCTCAACTTTGTCTGGATTCTCTGCTCTCTTTAGATCTACCAGAGCTTAGAAGTGATCTTATAAACAATGAGGTAGGGATGTCCTGACCATCAGCGTCTGTCAAGACAAAACACTCCTCCCCAGGCCTTTGGGAACAAACAAGGACTAGGAAGGGTGGTGAATTTGCATTATACTGCTACTAGCAGTATAATTATAAAGCATATATATATATACTTTCTACTTCCATTTTGATAAGCCAGTGTTCTAATGATGCTTAGTGTAGGGCTCTTGAAGTCTCTCTGGCGGGACTTTTGTGCTGACTCCTGAGCTGGACTAGTGAAGGGTGTGTGGAGACCGCGCAGGCAGGAGAAAGGGTAGCGGAGAGGAAAGGGGATGCTCCCTCCATCCCCTCCTGCGCCGAGGCAGGCTTTTCAGAACTAATTCGGGGTAGGGCGG
>LZPO01044816.1:55789-68289 GCA_001675575.1 Neotoma lepida | reverse complement strand
ACAGAGTGGTGTTAAGTTGTGGTAGACACTTGCAATCACTCACTTATAGGCTTGGCAAGTAGCATAAACATCTTTAACCATATTGTGGGTCTCTTTAATTGGCAGCCAAGAACAAAATGTACTTACTTCTTCTCATTTAGAAGACACTAGATTGATGTCATTAAACTCCTCATAAGAAAATATCTGGAATTATTTACTTCAGTTTTAGATTGAAATTAGAAAACAGTAACACAAGTAACTGGCTGAAATTCTTTTCTGAGTTAAAGTTGTGCTCACATTGAATTTTAATTTGAAGTGAAGTACTAATTTCTTCCTCCTGACCTTCAAACCTTCACCTAAAATTGGACATTTGACTAACCATAATACTTTCTTTTTGCTGTGAGCACCATTTTCTGTCTGCTACCAATGCTCCTGCAATCCCTCTCTCTTTTTATTTCATAATAAAAAAAGTGTATTTCTTTTAGAACCTTAGCTAAATAAAAGAAAAACTACAGAAGGAAACACAAGAACCCAAGAACAATTTTCCAAAGGGACTTACTTAATAACAATATTTGACATAATTGCAGAAGAAGTAGTGCACACATCATATGCACATCCTTGAATGCAAAGCACAGTGTTCAGTGTGGAGGCTAGAGAGCTCCATGTTCCAGGGCAGCTTTCAGAAAGGTTGTTCAGGCATCTTCTGTTAATCTCCATAAAAAGCCAGGAAGGCACAGACTTTGTCAATTTAAAAGACGACGAATAAGGTTCTGTGGTAATGTGTTCTATATCTCCAAGGGAACCAATTAAATGAAGGTTGATAATTATTCATATTCAAAACATGTTATAGGAACCAAATAAAATAATTAGAAAAAATAATATTAACAGGAAAATATGCTTAGTTGACAAAGGAATCGTGTACTGAAAGGACAGGTCAAGACAAAACTTCTAAAATATTTAAAGGGTTTTAAAGATATTAACGTGATGCCCTCTGGATGATGTGTTTTTGTAAAATGCAATTCTTTTGAATTTGAAAATGTTAGTAGTTAAGATGAATATATATGATAAGACATGGATTTTAACTATAAAAATACCTTGAGATCTATTATTCAACCCAATGTGATAAGTGTGTTATGGTTATAATAGAGAAAATATAGATTTAANAAATGCACAAAATATTGGATATTAAGATAAGTCCTTACTTTTTCCTTTTATATTAGTTTAATGGGAATACTTCAAAGATACAGATATGATATTCTGAGATTATATGTGCTTCTCCAAAGTCTCGGGCCTTAGTAGCATAACCACTCAATAGCTCTGTGGTTGGGGTATTTGGAGACAAAAGAAGATCCACTTTCATTTCACTCTTTGGGGAACATTGAGGGGTCACATAAAAGGCATTTGATTTGTGGGTAGGAGATGCTGAGCAGATGTCTCTTGATGGCAGAACTTTTGGGTGGAGATCAGGACCTGAACTTACCTTTACTGAGTTTGACAATGAGTAGAACTGGATAATGACTATATTACTCGATGCAGTTTTCAAAACCCATTGATTTGTACATCAAAGGGGGTGAGTTTTTAATGCATGCAAACTAAGAAAAAGAAAGCACCTCCCAGGAGTGGAAGGGCAAATGGATTAAACTGCTCATGTGCAGGTCTGCTCTGAAGATGTGAGTATGAAGACGCCTGCCCTGGTAACTTTGTAAAATAGTGTATTCGCTGTAAAGCTAACCTTTACAATTCAGTTAAAAGGTAAAGAAATCATGGGGCTAAAGACAAAAAGGAGCTGTACATAAAACCTGTACTCCACTACATATTTTTATTCCTGTGGAGGCACAAATTAGCCCTCTGAGAGTGTACAGTGATGGGCATTTGACACCTGGTGCGACACTAGAGTCACTATACTGACTAGAATTTGGAAAATAAGTAAAGGCGAAGTGAGGGGTGTCATGTTTCTCACTGTTGGAAAGAGCACAAAGGGTTTACATTTGCGCTTTTTTGAGGTGGGGTTAGAACAAATCCCTGAGACTAGATCAGAATTAGAGATACATTAGCAGTTGGATACTTAGCAGTGGGTCATGCATTTCAATTTGTTGAGTTCTAGTTCTCCACGATACATTTCATTGTCTTACTAGTGTTTTTGTAATGTTTGAACCAGAATAGGCACAGCTGTCTTGTCTAACATTTGATGTCTTCTTCTGATGAAACCATCCAAAATCCTTTCTTCTGGTTCCAGAAAGATAAAATCCTGTATATTGTTCTCATCTATAGATGCCATACTGAGCGATAGGACNTGTTTCTTCGGTTACGTGTTTGTACCTTTCCACTGACTTCCTCCTTCCTCTACACTTCCTCCTCGGCTACTGCTCTCAGCTTCCTTTCAGATTCTACATCTGTGGATGTCAAGTAGCATGTGTCTTCCTGAGTCTGACTTAGCTCAGTTTGTAATAAACTCCAGTTATTTGATGTTGCAAGGAACAGGATGATTTCCTGAATGACTTTATTCTCTTTCTGGTTACATCATTTCCCAGGATGATTTCCTGAGTAACTTCATTCTCTTTCTGGTTAGTTTTCCACTAGCTCATTTTTTTTTCAATCTATTTATCAACTGATGGACACACAGGNCATTTCCAATTCTTAGTCATTTATTGCACTGCAATAAATAGGAGCTCAGTATTTTTTTTCCTTTGAGATTTTGTTTCCTTCAGATACCCAATATCAAAGTATAGTGTGATTTTAATTTTTTGTTTTCTACCATGGCTGTACTAATTTAAATTCCTACCAACCAGGTGTGATAGTACCCTTTTCTCTGATTGTCCCAGTAATTGTCATCTTTTGTTTGTTGATAAAAATCCTTTTTAACTACGGTGAGGTGATATTGCTTTCTAATGAGACTTTCTTTATGATGATGTGCCTATGGGGTGTGTGTGTGTGTGTGTGTGTGTGTGTGTGTGTGTGTGTGTTGCATATGTGGGTAAATTTGTGTGTGTGAAGTTCAGAAGTTGTTAGGTATCTTCCTTGAACACTATCTTATATACTGAGGCAAGTTCTCTCACTCAACACTAAAACTAGCTGATTTGGCAGAACAGCTTCCTNTCTTAAGTGCTAGAATTACAGGCGAGCTGCCTATTTGCCTGGCATTTACATGGGTGCTGCAGATCCAAACTTAAGCACATGCACTTGTATAGCTAGACAATCATCTTCGTCCTTGCGCCCTCACCCCAGTCCCTCACTACATTTTTTAATTTACATTTCTCTAATGACTTTGTTGAACATTTGTTCATGTACTGTTTGTTTACTTTATTTTGAAAAATACCTGATTGGGACAATTGCAATATTTAAATCAGATTTTTTTTAGTTTTTCTTCATTTGGTGGTTCTTGTTTCNCTACTAAACTGAGTTCCTTCTGTATCCCGGATTTTAGTTCCTTGTCAAGTAGACAGTTTGCAATTGTTTTCCATCAGTAGGTTATAATTCCATTGTGTTAATTTTTTTCCTGGGCATAAGCTTTTGTGTTTGATGTTATTTTTCTATTAATCTCTCAGATTATCTGTTAGACGATATTATTATATTTGTCCATTTTTGCTTTGTGTTCCTTTACCTCTGTGTTCTTATTTTAAAATACATCCTTTATCATTCCATATCCTTAACTATTTTCCTAATATTTCTTCTAGTAGTTCTATGATCTTACGGATAAGTATATTCTTAAATTTAATTTTTTATTTATTTGAGAATTTAATTCATGAATATCGCACTGACACCGTTTCCACCCTCCCTCCCCACCCTTGCCCCACCCCCAAATTCTACTGAGTCTATTTAATGTCAGTTACATGTACTGTAGGGCAAACCATTTGGGATTGGATGACCACCCTGTCCAGGAACTCATCCCTGGAACAAACTGACTTTCCCTGTTTCGGATGCTGTCTATTTCCTGTAGCTTTTCATCTAGGAGTGTGGCCTTGTGAAATTTCCCCCATCCATGGTAGAATGTCAACTGGGGTTGTCATTCGTCATGTCTTATTTAGTGAACCATATTCTTGAGGTTTCATGGGTGTAGTTTCCCTGATGTGTCTGAAGACTGTCTGGCAGAGGGCATGATTCTCTAGCTTTTACATCCTTTCTACCTTCTTTTCCATGACTTTCCCTTAAGTAAGCGGTTGCATTACGTATGTGTTGACTGAAACTGGGCATCTCATAGTAACCTATTCTCTGCATTTTGACCAGCTATGGATCTTTGCAGTAGTCTCCTTCTACAGAAAAAAGAAGTGTCTTTGATGGAGAGTTAAAGCTATCCTTAGCTGTTAGTATAAGGATAAAAATTGCAAGTGCAGTTAGAAAGTATATTGGTTTAGGGAAATGGCAGTAGGAAGTTCTCNTTAAGAGTCTGTGACATCTCCAAACACTGATACTCAGGCTTACACTACCAGGCACGAATTTCTTCTTATTGAGTAGGTATTCACTCTAACTGGATAGTGTTGGTTACTTCCAAGATGAAAGTATCACTAGTGCACCACTCAGGATATCTTCCCAAGCTCACCATTGCTGTAGTTTACAGGCTTTACAGCTGGGTAGGATCGCTTTTCTCCATGGCAGCTTTCGTAACACCTTCTGATACTACAAGAGCTAGTGCTCATGGTAGAATCCTCCTTATCAATTCCAACTCCATTCCTCCAAGTCTTATGTCTGAAGTTTGTGCTGTCTCCAGCAAAAGGGTCTTTCCTTCGAGTTCTTAGAGGCAACTAAAGTCAATGGCAATAGCCATGTATATATGTATGTGTTTGAGAGTGTGTGTGAGTGAGTGTGTGTGTGTGTCTGCACATGTCACAGTAAGTATAAGGACAGCTTTCAGCAGTTGTTTCTCCCCTTCCAACATGGAGGCTATGGAGATGGAATTCAAGTTGTCAGGCTTGGTGGCAAGCAAATTTGCCTGCAGAGCTGTGTCACCAAGTTCTCTTGTTGCTGATTTCATATGCTGAAACTTTGAAGAATTTGCTTTTAGTTCTAAGAGAATTTCATGGATTCGTGGGGGCTTTCCTCAGTTGTTATACTTGCCTGATCATCCAGGTTAGGGATTCCAGAACTTTGATGTTTGGAGCGGTGAAAATGAACATCCTCCGTGTTTTTATTCGGGTCTCAGAAAGAATGATATTTGTTATGAGCTTATATGTGGTTTTTATTTCTTTGAGGTGAGGCCTAACTTATTCATAATTTCAGATACTGAAAGATATTGGATTTTATTAAATGGTTTTCTGTATCGAAATAATCATACAGTGTCATACTCCCTTCTGCTAATGTTTATCACATTTATTGATTTCCATATGTTGAAGCATGCTCTGTCTTCCTGGGACAAATGTCACTAGTGAACAGTCTTTTAAAGTGCTGCTAGATTCTGTTTAATGTTTTCTAGCACATGGTTTTGTACTTCTTTTCATTAACAGTGTTGGTTTGTAATTTCCTTTTCTATTGTGTCATTGTCAGACTGATTTTAGTATCAGGTATTAGAGTGATAGTGGCCTTGAAGAATGAGTTCAGAAAAATTTACTTCTCATCTTGGTGGAAGATTTTTAAAAAATTGGTATACTTCTTAGGATCATTTCTATGGTATAGTAGATATACTTCAGTTTTTATGTAGAAAACTGACCTAGGTTCTCTGCATATATTTTATGGCTGAGTAGTTTGATATTCTTGAGAGATTCCTAACAGAGGGAGCCGGGGCTGCCTCTGACTCTCTTGCTTGCTTGTGGGACCCTTTTCCTCCCACTGGTTTGCTTTGTCCAGCCTTGATGTGATGGTATGTGCCTGGTCACATAGCAGCTTGCTATGCCAATTTTCCTTGATGTCCCTGGGAGGCCTGCTGTTTTCTGAGGGGAGGCAGAGGAGAGTTCGCATCTGAGGGAAAGGGTGGGGTGAGTGGGAGGAGAGACTTGGGAGAGGGGAGGGAGGGGAATTGTGGTCAGGATGTAATATATGAAAGAAGAATAAAAAATTTAAAAAAAAACTGGAAAATCACAAGGGAAAAAATAGAAATCTGCAGTGACTCCATCTGATTCTGGTTTAATTTGGTGAGAGAGCTTTTATTATTGATTCTGTCTCTTTATTCATTTCTTATCTAGTTTGTATAATAAAATATCTGAATATAGCATTCTAAGGAATGGGGGCTAATTTAGGCTTACAATTCGAAAGGATACAGTGCATTATGGCATGGAAGATACAGTATCAGGACCATGAGAATGACTGGTCACATTTTGTTCATAAACAGGAAGCAAAGAGAGAGAGACAAATGCTTGTTCCTACCTTATTTGCTCCCTTTTGTTCCGTCCAGGACCCCAGCCCATGGCATGGTGACATCCACATTCAGGGTGGCTCATTCCTTCTCAGTTAAACTTGTCTGCAAACGCCCTTACACACACACACACACACATCTCAGGACTGTCTCCCAGGTGCCTCTAAATGCAGTCACATTTATAACTGAACTGAGCCATCATCATCCCTTTGCTTATTATTGGTATGTTAAGGTTGTCAATTTCGGCATTCAATCTATCACATTGAATGTTTCGAGGATTTCGTCTAGACTATCAACATTTTGACATAAACTCATTGACATTAGTGACTGATGAGCCTTTGACTGTTACTTTTTATTTCTGATTTTGAATCTTCCTTATATTTTCTTATTCCAGATAAGAACTTACTGATTTTGCATTTTTAAAAAAGCCAAATCCTGTTTTGATTTTTTTTGTAATGTTTCAAATTCTCTTTTATTAATTTTTGCTCTTAATTTTGTTTTTAATATTTAATCTTCCCTTTTGCATCCTTTTGTGTTGTGTGCATCATAACACAGTGATATAATAACAACATTTAAATTATTTTATAATTTTGTTTTCACTCTAAAGATATAAAAATTTTGTATGACATGCTTGCAGTATCATAACATCCTAAACTTGTCTCTATACTTATTTTATTATTAAATTTTATGATTTCTGACATTTTCTTCTTGGCCATTAATGTCTCTTTCAACTTAAGTCCCACTTTAGCATTTTTAATAACACATGTCTTATGGCGATAAGTTCTCCCAGCTTTTCTTATTGCGTGAAAGCCTTTGTCCCCCCTTTAATTTTAAACTTATTTTCCTTTTTCTGTAAGGTTATTTCATTGTAATACTTTATGGGTATGGGTGTTTTTCCTGCTTGTATGTCTGTGTACCTCAGCCTGGTGTCCACGGAGCCAGAAAAGGGTGATGGATCCCCCGGAACTGGAGTTACAGACAGTAGTGTGCCACCATATCATGTGCTGGGGATTGCACGTTGGTCCTCTAGCAGAGCAGCCAATGGTAACTGCTGAGCCAGCTCTCCAGGTCCTCTTCTTTCATTCTAAAAGGGAANTTTTTTGGATACAGTAACATCCATTGTCATCTTTTCTTTTCCTTCAGACTGTGAATATTTCATTTCATCTGTCTTGGCCTGTAAAGTTTCTGTTGGAAAGTCTTCTGTGAGCAGATTGAAAACCTTTTTTATGTTGCTGTTGTTATTTATTTCCCCTTGATGATTTGGGAGTTCTCTTTGTCTCTGAGAATTTGATTACTATCAAATTTGAGAATTTGATTATTCTCTTAGAATAGTCCCAGTAGAGTTAAATCTGAAAGGGAACTTTATCCTTTACATACCTGTATACCCTCTCTACCACTGAGAAATTTTATGTTATTTCCTTTTAAAATAAAACTTCTACTCCTTTGGTACTCCCAATTTCCATTTCAGGCCCTGTTC
Source organism: Neotoma lepida (assembly GCA_001675575.1). NCBI lineage: Eukaryota > Metazoa > Chordata > Mammalia > Rodentia > Cricetidae > Neotoma > Neotoma lepida. The sequence continues at coordinate 60,550 of LZPO01044816.1, read as the reverse complement.
CCCATGTTTTCTGTTGTAATGCTTTCCCAAAATACCTGTAAACATTGTCATTTCTGTTTGTTACTTCTCTTTTTTGAAACTCCAGCTTTGCATTTTCAAATGTCTTTGAGCTCATGGACTTAATTTTCTGTCACCGAATCTGGCATTAATGGTGCCTACTGTGTTTTTTGTTTTGTTTTGTTTATTTTTTGTCTCCCATTTACTACACTATTAAGCTCAAAGATTTGTTTTGATTTTTAAAATTTATTTAAATTTCTCTGTTTTTTCTCTGATGAAATATTAAACTGTTTTGCTGTGTGTCTATAAAGCTTAAGTTTTCTTAAAACTGATATTTTACATTCTCTTTCACAGAATTTAGACATATCAGTTGCTATATGGTCATTTTCCTATATTTCATTATTAAGTGAGTTCATAGTTCACTGCAAAGTTTTTAAAATTATACTCTGTGTGTGTGTGTGTGTGTGTGTGTGTGTGTGTGTGTGTGTGTGTATAGTCAGTTCTCTCCTTTCAATGTGTGGGTTCTGGGACTCAAACTCAGGTTACCAGGCTTTGTAACAAGTGCCTTTATCCACTGAACTATCTCTTTTGCCAGTTCCCCCCGAAAGTTTGTGCTGCTTGTAGACGAACACCAGCATCTCCACACTAAAACTTTACTTATTCCAGACTCCATCATCTGACTGTGTTGTATTTGTCTTTCCAGAAATTCTAAGCAAGCTGTTTTCAGCTAATAGATGGTGCCNAATGTAGGCTTGNCACAAACGCATAGTTTATATATTATTACTGATACACCTGTAAAGGGCTGCAAAGACTGGTTTGAGTTCCTAAGTAAAACTTGAGTATATTCCTTACAAGGTGCACCAAGAAGCCGATGCAGAGCCTGATATGTTGCCTATAATCAGAGGATGTACTGTGTCAGAAAACTTACCTCTTTGTGGCTGGACGGGCCCTAAGTTGGTATGACTTTGTACCTCTTATATCCTTCTTGCTCTCACAGACAGTGACAGCCTGGAGTTGGAAAAGCTATGTGNTTTTCCCTCTTGAGAACACAGATNCTGCAACATGGTTGTGCCTGAAGCTCACAGCCCCNGTGACCAGTGTNGCACAGGGATAGGACCAAAACATATGCCCCTATGGCCTTCATGTTCCTGTGGTGTATACATGGCCAACACCACTGCAACCAACCATGGTTCATGCTCACTGGAATAAACCCTGTCTTCTTGAGGCTATAGATATCTGCCTGGCATCAGGATGAGTTTAGAAGCTCCATAAAAAGGCATTGTTCTAAGAATAGAGGACATGGGTATCTTCCTTGTTTGGGAATTTGCCACCCTGTCATGGATTTTCAAGGGGAAGTCCTCTGTGTATTTCACTGAACTACTCTGTGGCAGTCGAATTGCTTCTTTGTGTTGTGCTTCCCCATGTTGATGGACAGGTGTTGGATGCAGTCCTTTGGATGTTGAGCCAGTAGGGATGCAGAGGATTGGTACTGGCCTATATCAAAGGCTAGTTCAGTACTAGATTTCAGTATGGTGGGTTCAAAGTATGATACTGAATCTTAATTCCCTCTTTGACGCTGAAGTAAATGATATCTCTCTTCATCCTGACATTTTTTTAATTGAAGGAGGGATAATGACGGTCACTTCTTTATTCTTGCCTTCTTCAAAATACAGTTCTTTATCGCAGTGACAAAGTAAAGGACTGTTGTTTCTTACTTTCTTTCGTTAGCTCCCACAAAGGTCATTTCTGGTATAATATTGCTGTTTCTGCAGAGAGATGGTCACTGAACATCTTACTCTCTGGTCATCTTTCTATAATGCTCCCTTGCTTGCCTGGCCTGGGAATGTGTTTTTGTTTCCTACAAAGAAAGCTAATTAAAAGTTAGGAATGAAAGAGAAATGGAAAGTGGAGGGAAATAAGGCATTCTGGAAAGTGGGATGAAAAGGAAGAAATGTGTGTGGACTCTTCCATTCATGGACTGTTCCGTGCATTGTAAGAGGATAATGGGGAAGCAACCCTGAAGCCTATGCACAGTCACTTATCTTGACTAACAAAGTCGTACAGAGGAAAAATAAAAGAGTTCAAATGTTTGTGTGGGCTTTCCGTATAAGAAGCATATAAAGCAGGAATCGGGGGTCAGAGCTGCATCTCTTCTCTTCTTGCCCCACTTAGCCTCACTCTGTAGATATTGTGGACAGAGTTCCAGTAACAAAAAGAACTCCCTCCAATGCTTCTCTAGCTCTCTCTGGGACTCTCATCCAAGCTTTAGACCAATTGGATCCTTTTGTGTTTTGGATCAACCTACAGCCATCTGGAAAGGGATTGTCTGAGCCACAATTAGTAATTCTCTGGTATGAAACCAAGTCTTCCAAACAAAATAGCACAGCCTTCAGTCTGCTGGAGCAGATCTTTCTTTAAGCAGCCATCAGCCCTACCTTTCAGGTCGATCAAAACTGGAACTAGTAAGGGAGGAGAAATAAAAATAAGTGGAAAAAAATAAAGAAAAAGAAAATTTAAAATAGCTAGCACTTTAGGTTCCATATCTATATTCAAACATGAGGAATCCTGGCCTTGGACATCGANTTCTTTGGCATGATAACTTGGATTACTGCTTTTCTGATGTTTGCTCAGTCTTCCAAAATGACAACCATGAGAAAGCCTTGGTAAATGAGTTTATTTTGGAGATTTGTTAAGAATCTGTTCACTGCTGGAACAGCATACACAGAGAAAAAAAAACTAAAGTCATTAACACTTATTCCAAAAATAAGCAACTCAGCCTGACACCCTTCGCAGAGCTACTGAAGGGAAGGCAAGTGGGAAGGTTCGCCTTTTCAGTATGCTCTGAGGACAGTATGGTAGGAAGGAAGGAGAGCATTTTCACCTAGCAGAGTGACACTTCCCCTCAGGCTTGCTAGCAAAGCTAAGTTACAGGCTCTTTGGAAAAGTCCTCTGCAGAAGTTCAGGTCCTAAATAAGTCAAGGCTGTTCTGTTGTCTACTGCATTAATCTCGGTGTATAAATTAGTTCAGTAACATCAGCAAAAGTAGAATAATAGTGTAATATAGGATACTCTGGATGCTAGTTAAAAAAAACCACTTAAATAGTTGTGACCTCCTTGTCCTAAGAAGACAATATGAAAACAGACAGATAACACTCTTGTTACCTGCATAAAGTCTTTTATGTCACTACAATCTTCCTATAATCAGTTAGTTTTGTGCTCCTAGACTCTTATATCATCAACAAGGAAATTATATTTTTATATGAATCCTATCACTTTCATATGTGTTAAAATAAGATTCACCAGTTTCATAATTCTGTATGTGTACATTTTCATATAATTTACTTAAAATGTGGATTTCAATTTTTTTTTTTTTTTTGGTTTTTCATGACAGGATTTCTCTGTATAGCTTTGGTGCATGTCCTGGATCTTGCTTTGTAGACCAAGCTAGCCTTAAATTCACAGAGATCCTCCTGGCTCTGCCTCCCAAGTACTGAGATTAACGGCNTGAGCCACCACCACCCTGCAATGGATTTTAATTCTTACACTATTTCTAGATTTCCAGCAAAATCTAAACAGTTCAGAAGCTAAAGTTCCCACGTGCCAATGTCCCTATACAAGCATGGCTTCCCTCATTGTCAGTGTCTTGCACTCAGAGTGGTATGTGTTACAGTCAGTACAACTATATCCACACATCATTTTCACCCAAAGTTCATGTTACACATTGGGGTTTATTCTTGGTGTTGTTTGTTCTGCGTGAGAGTTAGTGGGCTGTACTTACTCTTACAGAGGTAGACAGAAATACTTACACTGTCCTGAAGACACTCTGTTTTTCCCATTTATCTTACACTGCTACCCTCATGTCTCAAAGCATCACCACCATTTTACTATCTCCTTGATTTTGCCTTTTCCAGAGTGCCATTTGGAAGTTGATACTCCCTAGCCTTTTCAGATTGGTTTTTCTCACTTTAAAATTTGCATTTCAGGTTCCTCTTCCATGTTTTNTCCTATCTCAATAGCTCATTTGTTTTTATTTCTGAATGGCAATTCACTGCCTGGATGCACTATTTATTTATCCATGGAAGGCTATTGTAGTTACTTCCAACTTTTTTAAACTGTGAATAAAGATACTGTAAACACCTGTGTGCAAGCCTCTGTGTAGATGTAAGTTTTCAACATTTCTATGTTATTCTCAGTGAATGTAACTTCTGGGTAGTAGGTGTCTGTTTGGTTTTGCAAGGTTCTGTCAAGCTGTTTTACAGTGGTCATAGCAGTTGGCATCTCTACCAGAGTGAATCATGCTCTTAAAATCTATGGATACACACNCCACTAGTACATGTTATTTGCAATGTTCTGGATCTATTCAGATTTTCTCCTGATTGAAAGCTTGAAGGTAGCTCCCTTTTAAAGCAGTCCTGAATTTCATTAGAATCAAAATAAGAGATCTTTACTTTGCCAGTGGATGAGGTTCAGTGCTATTGTTGTTCACAATGCTCAGAAACTTTATTAGAATCAAACTTTTTTTAAAATGCCACTTTAGGATCATAATGTCACACAGTGTTTTTCATTTAATTGATTAGACTGACATATGACAGTTTTTCTTTTTATCTGATTTTATTACCCACTGAGAGGTTTTCTTGAACATTTTTATATCACTGAAATCCAGTTGCAAATAGTAAATGTTTAATACGTGTTTATTAACACAATTAACTAAGTTTTTATCGTTTGTGTGTGTGTGTTTGTGTGTGTGTGTGTGTGTGTGTGTGT
>LZPO01044816.1:22948-33989 GCA_001675575.1 Neotoma lepida | reverse complement strand
AAGGCAAAGGACACTGTCAATAGGACAAAACAGCAGCCTACAGAATGGGAAAAGATCTTCACCAACCCCACATCTGACAGAGGACTGATCTCCAAAATACATAAAAAACTCAAGAAACTAGACATCAAAATACCAAATAATTCAATTNAAAAATGGGGTACAGATCTAAACAGAGAATTCTAAACAGAATAATCAAATGGCTAAGAGACACATTCTTAGCCATCAGAGAAATGTAAATCAAAAGGACTCTAATACTCTCTCTTACACCAGTCAGAGTGGCTAAGATCAAAAACACTGATGACAGCTTATGCTGGAGAGGATTTAGAGCAAGGGGAACACTCCTCCACTGCTGGCAGGAGTGCAAACTTGTACAGCCACTTTGGAAAGCAATATGGCAGTTTCTCAGAAAATTGGGAATCAATCTACCTGAAGACCCAGCTATACTGCTCTTAGGCATATACCCAAAGGATCTTCAATCTTTCCACAAGGACACTTGCTCAACTATGTCCATAGTAGTGTTGTTCATAATAGCCAGGACTTGGAAACAACCTATATGTCCCTCAATTAAAGAATGGATAAAGAAAATGTGATACATTTANACAATGGAATATTACTCAGCAATAAAAATTTTCAGGTGAATGGATGGAACTAGAAAAAAAAATCATCCTGAGTGAGATAACCCACACCCAGAAAGATAAACATGGTAGGTACTCACTCATAAGTGGATATTAGCTATAAAGTAAAGGTTAGTCATGATACAGTCCACAGCCTCAGAGAAACTCGGTAACAATGAAAGCCCTAAGGGGGATGATGATACATGTATTTCCCCGGGAAGNGGAAATAGAAGAGATATCCTGGGTAGACTAGGGGCTGGAAGGGATGGGAATATGAGGGATTGGGTTGGGGAGGCTGGTGGAGGGGGAGAATGAAGAAAGATGTCTTGATGTAGGGGAGCATTTCAGGGTCAGGTAGAAACCTGGTACAAGGGAAACTCTTATGAATCTACAAGCATGACCCCAGCTAAGAATCCTAGCAATAGTGGATAGGTAGACTGAACTGGCCATCTTCCAAAATCATATTGGTAACCACCCCAATTGTCATCAGAGAGCCTTCATCCAGTGACTGATGGAAACAGATATAGAGGTTCACAGCCAAGCACTGGGCTGAGATCAGGGAATCCTGTTGAATAGAGGGAGGAAGGATTGTATGAACCAGGGGNAGTCAACGTCATCACAAGGGAACCCACAGAAACAACTAACTTGGACTCATAAGAGCTCACAGACTCTGGACCTACAGCTAGGGGGTCTGCATGGGACTGATCTAAGCCTTCTACATATGTGTGACACTTGTATAGGTTGATCTACTTGTGAGACTCTTGTGGTGGAAGCAGGGCCTGTCCCTAAAACGTTGACTGGTTTTCAGGAGCCTGTTCCTCATACTGGGCTGCTTTGCCCAATCTACTACAAGGGGTGGAACTCAGTCCTACCTTAAATTAATATGCCATGCTTTGTTAATACCCATGGGAGGCCTGCCCCTTTCTGAATAGAAGCAGAGGAGGAGTGAATGGGGGAAGNGAGAATAGGAGAAGAAAAGGGAGGGAAAACTTCAGTAGTGATGTAAAATAAATGAATAAATTTAACTCATAATAGTAAGTAAAATAAATATATNCTGAATAAAAGAATTCTTAAAAGAAAGTGATAAAGGTCACTAAATTAGAAGGACAGTATAAAGAGATATTGTGGAAGTAATGTCTTTGATGACAGTGACACACACTATCAGGATAAATGATTTTTTACTAATTATAAGAAAATTATATTTTATTATTATAAAGTGAGAAATCACTGTAGAAATTTCTTGATTCAAACTAATATTAAAACTAGCATAAATCCTTTTTTACATGATAGAAAACAAAATTTTATATTACAACTTGAAGCATCAAAACTTGATGCTTTATACCTGAACTTCATTCACANAAAGCAAGTAATATGAAGTATTCAAGGGTAATTTCTCGCTGAGAAAATTCTCCCAGTATTACTTGCCTTTGAGAATGCAAACAGTTTTTCTTATGACTCACTTTATAGGTCCAGCGTGGTGCTGTATTTTGTCCCCCAATATACTGTGTCCCCCAATAAAATTTATCTGAGGATCAGAGGAAAAAGCCAGCCACTATAAATAAATATAGCACATGCCTTTAATCTTATCACTTGGGAGGCAGGCATCTGTCTGGATCTCTGTGAGTTTAAGGCTACACTGGGGAACAGAGCCAAGTGTGGTGACACATGCCTTTAACCCCAGCNCCAACTGTAGTGGTCTGGAGGTCTGTACAGACAAACAGAAAGTGACAGAGCTGGGTAAGTAGAGGAAGTGACGTAGCTGGGCCGAGAGAGCAAATGAGAGAACAGAACAGAAAGACATATAGGTGTGGGTAGACAGGAAGTAGCTCCCTTGGAAACTGTAGAGTTGGTGAGGTGAGTTTAGCTGTGGCTTTCCCTATTCCTCTGATCTCTCAGGTTCTAACTGTGATCTGGCTCGATGCTTTTGATTTAATAAGACCATTTAGCAATTCGTCTACAGTCCAGGGTCTGTTTCATCCTATGCTATGATCCTCCTTGTCAATCTGGAATATATGCATACTATATTATATGTATATATATTTGGGCAATATAGATAATTTGGTAAATGTATGCATATAACACTAAACCTCACTGCTAAGGATACATTCTAATTGGGACTTACAAATTATTGCTTTATTTATTCAATACCTGGAGAGTTTAAAGAGAACAAAAGAAAATAAGAGTGGCCACTGTAAGTGAGTCCATTGAAAACATGTAATATATGAAAACTTGAATTCAAGAAATTATTTTGAATTCTTGAATTAAATAAAATGTTATTTTAAACCAATCAGCCAGATTAACTTTATGCCAATTTCTTTTGTTTTTTTAATGATAATAATGTATATGTGCTATGTACATAGGTCGCTGATGATTGTCTCATAGCTGTAGTTTTTCTTTGTTTTAATAAATCCACATTTATTCAACATCTTCCATGAGCAAAGAGAAGCAATCAACAAAGAAATAGCAAGGTTAGTTAATCTATCACACTGGAAAAGAATTAAGAAAGAAAATGATTATTAGTTTTGATACACTGAAATTTAAGTATAACTTAACTGGGNAACAAACTAGTGCCCTAACTAAAACCAAATTACTCACAACTGTTTGGGCTGATTTCATTTGAAGATGACATGGAAAGCTAACCATAGTACATGAAACACAAGGGAAAATGCTTCCAACACATTATGGTAGTGTTTGAGTGCAAATGTTTGAACATGAAGCATGAGGTTCTTGAGTGTAAGGTTAAACCCCATGGCCTGGTTTTACTCTGAAAAGCAAGAGAGAAATGTAGAATGGAGTAGGAGGACTTCCGTGGACCATCGTGGCAGAAGAGAAACACTTGAATCTTTCTATGTTTGCACTGATCTGAGGAAGAAACATTCAATTTTAGGTAAGAAAGCGTTGCAGAGAAAACAGGAGTTACACTGTGTTCTTCATGCAAGACAACAAACATAACAAGAATTCAAGGGTTTGAGGGCAAAACCCACAAGTGTTTGTCGATGAGAGAATCCGCAGCCTGCAGCAGCAGGACACCACACAAAATGATGAGAGCTGGTGTTCACAGAGAAGTTTGACACTGCAGCTTTTAGCTTTGTCGAAAACAACTTCTGTACTTTTCCCTGTCTAAAACTGTTTAGAATTCTACTTTCCTTTCCAACCGACAACGGACTCACTGAATTTTGGGGGTTGTCTCTAATTATAAATATTTTGACTTGATTTTTATGTAAGTATCAAGAATAAAATAATGCACAAATTTGAAGGAGTCACTGTAATCAACCCTAGTTCTTTCCTATACAGTTGATGAGACTCTGAGTTTCTTGGAATAAACAAACTTGGGACTGGGATACATCAACACAATTCAAGGGGTCATTTTTTAAAAACCCACTGTCATTACCAAAGAGTTATCTCCATGTGTAAACTTTAGAAATTGAATATAAATATTCTCAAGTGCAACAACATGGAAGAAAAGAAGTCAGATGGAATAGCCATGAGTATGTTCTTTAATTACACTTTTCTCTTTAGCTGGGTTCAGGTCATTAGGCATTTGGACAACCTTTTTGTACCTACTGCCACAGATATCATCAGAATGATTCATAAAATATTTCTCACATTTTGCATGAAGGACAATAATGTTTCCAAAATGACTCCCAATTACTTCTGAATAACTTCGNTATCTGTGTTCAATATGCAATTTCCCACTTTCCATAGGTTTGGGCTCACGGTCGCAGAAGTTTTCATTCTTTGTTGCTTGACTCATTTGTCTTTGGGCTGTGGGAAGACAGCACATCATGACAGGGCCACATGGCAGAGGAGGTAAGGCTACCTCATGACAGTCAAGCAAAATGGGAGACAGAGAGCAGAGAGCAGAGAGCAGAGAGCAGAGAGAGTCCCAGTGTCCCCGTCAAAGGTGACCTAACTTCGTTCTACTAGGTCTTACTTCTTCAACTGCTCTTGCCTTCCAACAACACCACAGGCTGGGAATGAAGTCTCCAGCACAGTTTGGAGACATTTTAGATCCAATACATGGCATGGATGAAGCACAAAGAATGCCGTGATTGCAAGATCTTCAGGGAACCCAGGAGTGAACTNCACATGGAACTCACTGGATCCAAATGTCAAATGCTTCCCAAAAATTTGGCTATGACACATAACATCTGCCATGAAAGCATTTTTGTCTCCTGTGAGGAAAACAAACACAGAAGTGAAAGGCAAGGCTGATCACAATATCTCATTCTGTGGCTTTAGCAGTCTCATGCTCAGAANCCAGGTCTTAAACCAAAGAGAATGACACCAAATGAAACTGGGGAGGAACTGCAAAGGACAACATAAGTCACAGTGGTGGAAGCAAAGCAAAGCAAAACTGCAGGGAAGTAAAACAGCATGGTAAGAGGCAAGCTTACCATACTTAGAAGCTGAAAGAATGAAAAGGCATAGAATGATTTCTTTAAACTTGCTCAAGGAGCTGGAGAGATGGCTCAGAAGCTAAGAACTTTTATTGCTCTGGTACAAGACCANCATTCTGTTCCCAGCATCCATATTGTACAACACGTAGCTGCCTATAATCCCAGCTCCAAGGTGATCCGCTGCCTCTGGGCTCTGCAGGCACCTGTACTCACATGCATACATACCCTCATGCAAATACACACATGCACATAATTAAATAATAATAATGATAATAGAAACATTAAGAAATGTACAGGACCAATGTCAAATGCAGTACCTTTCTGTTGAGGAACCACTTGAGCTGTATGGACAATAGCAGTGGCAGTGGCTTGGCATCACCAGGAAAGATTAGGTATCTTCCAAGGGTTGCACTGTGCCTTCATTTCCAAATTATCCTCAAGAATCTTAAAAACTGCACAGGTGTATAATATTTGAGGAAAAGCTAAAATAGTTAGGGGCAAATATATATTACATATTAGCTGATTCATGAGGAGCTATTTCGAGATCCATTTAAATGAAGCCATTAGTCTATAAAAAACTTTACATGAGAAGATTCTCATGGCAACTTCTTATGAACAATATAGAGTAGACAGTCATAGACATAATGCTTATGAATATATCCAAATTTATATTTAGATATTATTCATAGCACAGAATAAAATTGGAAGTAAAAGACTTTATCTAGNGGATCTTTAAATACAATTTGACAAAACAGACAATAATAAATTCAAATGTTTATGTATTATGCTAACTGAATCCCAGTCTGACAGTTATGGTTTCAAGTAAACTTATCAGAGTGGATGAGATGGCTCCATGGGTAAAGGCATTTGCTGCTTGACAACCGGAGTTCATTCTCTGGGACCCATATGGTGGAAAAAGAGAATGACCCCAGTAAGTTGTCCTCTAATTTCAACACACAAAGTAGCATGCTTGCACCCAAACACATACACACATAAAACAAATAAATAAATAAAATTAAAGTGAACATTGGTGTTTTACCACACAGTTCTGTCTGCAAAAGGAGAAAAAATATGTATTAGAATTTCTTCTTTAAAGACAGTTGTTAAAGTAGACATATAACAACATGTTAAGTATGCATCAGTCTGACTTGATGTATGGTTGCTGACATTTTCCATAGAGAGCATTTTACATTAAAATAATTTTGAGATTACAGTTCTATTTGGACATTTGAAGCCAAACACCAGGTAGCATTAGACTACCATCNGAGAACTAACTGATTGTTCTGAAGTTGAACATGCCACATAGAAATAAGATAAAATAAAGGAAGACAGATGTCCTCAGAAGATAGATAATGATTGATCAATCTTCNCAAAGCTAGGAGCAACAGACACACAGAACTAACTTTTTAAGATGATAGTGAAAACACTTGACCACAAGAGCCACCTCTTTCTTGGTCAATTTCTTCCACATTCAGGAACAAAACAAGTCTTCAAGTGCTACTGATGCAACATCAATATACGATGAATACATTAACTGCCAAGACTTTGAGTTATGTAGTCATGGAAATTTAGAAAGTACTTGTGAATGAAATACCACTTCTCATCTGGAGTATTCAATACAAGGACTTGGTATGAGTGTTTCTCTCTCTTTCTCTCTCTAAACACACACACACACACACACACACACACACACACAGAGCTAATTCAGACAAGATTTGTGTTTCTTTTGTTTGCATTTTAGAAACATTTTACAAAGTGTTAAAATCAATGGGGCCTGGTTCTCTAGCAACCCCTAATTAGGTGTGACTCTGGAGAGATTTTCTTGGCTCTCATTTTACTTTCTTCCCTTCTCCTGGGGGTAGAGAGGAATACAAAATCACTAAACTCAGGGAAAATCCATGATTCCTGTGTCACTCACCATGTATTTGGCTACATACCACTTTGAATTATTCAGTAGACTTCCCAGCTGGGTTTTAAGTGTCCCGGATATATTTTCCATTATCTAGCACAAGGTTGGTAGTAGACTAGATATTATAAAAACACTGCTCAGTGGACTGTACTCACTGGAAAAATGGTGGAGAATCCCCCCGCCCCCGCCAAAACGGCTACTAGCTTACTTGAATAGTCTCTAGTCAAGAGTTGCCTTCTAGTAGCACTGTGAAATAGGATGATTGAAAAGTTTGTTTGAAGAGACTTTTCATTATCAGTTTAAAATGCACCATCTTCCAGTTGTTATGTGACATTACCTAAAACCTAGAGGATTTGTTCATGCATAATTTTTATGCATCTGAAAGTAAAATGATGTAACGTGTGACCTACCTACAGAAATAGCAGAAAGTCATTTTAAGGCAGCTGGGGAAAGGTGGCGAACTTTCCAAGCCATGTTCTGGCTTAGCTGGAATTGATCAGAAGTCATCATCTTGCTAATTCCAGCAATATTAGGTATCTTTTTAGAAGGGAAGAAAAAAAAAAAGAGTACATCTCACGATTAGCATCTTACTTGGGGCCAATAAAATGAATCCTTTTATCTGAATGTTTTAAGGATCTTCATTTTGGATGGAAGTGGTACATATTCAGGAGGTGTGGGCTACCGCGTATATCAGTGAACTTCAGGTGTAAGCACAAAGAAGTTCAAATATCTTCTATACTGGAAAGTTTGTTTGAACACAGTAAGAGTCTGTGGATTCATTGAAGAAAGAAAAAGTGATGATTGTATCTGTGAGGAGACAGCTGCTAACTGTTTTTGGTCCCTCCCTCACTCAATTTGCTGAAATCAAGTCATATGTGGGTATGTTGCTGATGTGTGCAGAGGTCGCATTCATTTTTAAAGGTAAGTAAATAAGGCTATGTATCCATAAAAATATATTATAGCATAGTATATGTAAGCTGTAAATATACGGCTAGCTCAATTATTATAATTTTATCAAAATAGCTTTATTTACAAGCAACTTACAAAACCAGAGTGAAACAGGGACCGACACAAAAGCGATCCAGCGGTGAACTCTCTACCTTTTAAGGTCGCAGCAGCGAAGAGCTAGACGGCGGCGAGAGAGGTGAACCCGAAACGCTCCCAGTCAAACAAGCAGGCAAGACGAGACAAGGGAAGGGTCACGTAGCTGCCTCGATTTTTCAAGGGGCTCAGGTGTTTTGCCATGCCCTTAAAAGGGGAGGTGCTGGCCACGTAGCTGAAGCCCAAATAACTATCCACAAGTATACTTAATAGTAAACTAGCATGTTGAAATATTTATTTACTACATTTTATGCAATGCACAATAGTCATTACATTTCTCTTGCTGTAACAACACACCTGACGAAGCAACTTAAGGATGGAAGGATTTGGTNTGGCTTGAAGTTTGAGAATACAGTCCATCAGGCCAGAGAAGGCTCAACAAGAGTAATGTGATGTGCCTAGTCATGTGACTTCTTCAGTCAGGACGCAANGGGATGTGGATGTGGGTGCTCATGCCATGGTACAGTCCACAAGATGGTACTGCCCACATTCAGGGTGGGCCTTCCATCATTCAGTAAACCTTTCTGTAAACACCCTCATAGACAAACCCAGAGGTGTGTTTTCTGTATTATTCTAATCTAGTCAGGTGGGTGATGAATGTCAACCCTCATGTCTGTATAAGTAGTGTTGTTTTGCCATCAGATCATGAAAGAACGTGTGATGAATGGCTGATTTCATTCATTGTCAAGTCGTGGATTCCTGCTGTCTGTGTTTGGGGTGGGTCAGTCTTCAAGGGGCAAAGCAGGATCCTTGTTTGTCCCTGTCATTCTCTGTCTTCTCTCTGAGGAAAACATGTTTGTTTTTTGGCAAGATGTCACAAATTCAAACCCTTTGCCATTTTTGGAATTCCTTCTTTCATTCCTAACTTTATATTTTTTTATATATACACCTCCCTACTATGTTCCTTCTGTTTTCAAATTGTGCTGACATCCCTGGGCTTAAGAAAGCCAGTAGATACAGAAAGCCTTCTTACCTACTTGTTCCCTATGAACAGACTCCAAAGAATTGCCAGCCTTTACATAACTCATGCCCACTCTGTTAAAGTGGCATCTACAGCCTCTATGTGCTCACAGCTCTGTGCCCTGGCTTATGTACAAGTTAAACGAAACTGCCACATCATTGTGTGCTTTATTTATGTTAAAAATGCAACAACGAATTCAACTTCCCATTGGCTTTTACTCAACTCCTCTCACTATTAAGATAAGGAATTCACCCTTTACAATAAACTCTCTGGCTTAGGAGATGTCCCTAAGGGCTAACTGACCTGCCCTTTCCTGGGCAGGATAGAACTTCCTTCTTTCTTGTGTATTTACTACTGGTTCCTAGGAATCTCAACCAGGAAGACACCAGTAAGGAGCATGGGATTACAAGCAAGCTTCTAGCTCCAGAAAGGCTACAAAAAAGGAAAAGAAATGCCTGGATACAGTTCTTGGTTTTGACAAATCCACACATTTATAATGCAAAAAAGAATATGGTAAGGATGTACACATCATGTAAATAAAGCATCCAAAATCTCTTTTAAAAGGGAGCTATTGATAGTTATCTGCTATACCTAACTTATAGCATTGTTCCAAAGATTAAAAAAATCATTAAAATAATTGAAAGTCTGAAATTCTAAGCACTAACAAATAGTTTTCTGGGTCATGTCACATCTTTATATACATTGAATACCTATAATTAGATATAGATGTTTATATATTCTATCACAGAAGTTAGTAAAGGAGGAGTTGAGGACATAGAATTTGTAGCAGCAGTGGTTACCCTGCACAAGACTTGAATAAGATCAAGTCAGCTAAAAATTTCAGCTTGGATAAGAGAGGGGCTCCCAAGCCCCCACCCCTAGCTGAAGCTCTATTAACAGTTGATGGCTACTGTGAAGGCAGAGTAACTCTCTATGGGGTGGTAACCATTTTGCCCACGTCCCAGTAAATGACCCTATAACCCTGTGCACACAGACACCACTAACTGATCTCAGTGGGTTATAAAAAAAAATAGGACATGAAGTTAGGAAGTAGACTAGTTATGGGCAGTGAAGGGTGAGTGGGAGGTAGGAAATGATGTAATCAAGATACATTGTATACATGAATGCAGTTTTCAAAGAATAAATTTAAATTATATATGTATTTTAGTCACAAAAAGACTGAACAAATCAGAGTTTATGTAATTGTTTTAGCTCTTTGCTAAAATATCTAAAAGTATTTTCAGTTGAGTTAAAATGTACTTTTAGGTACATAGTGTCTCAAAGCAGTTCAGCATCTTTATTTATTTTATTAACAATTACTTAGAGTAAGGGTCAATCTCATAATACCTAAAGATGCACAATAATTGTTCCATGGGCTTGTCTGCTTTTGAATTACATGCTGGTAAAGATGTTTTCAAGTCTTTTAAAGTCATTTTTATATAATGGATTACAGCACATAATAAACAGAACTTATTCTTAAAGAATTCCTTTTTTATCTGCCCCTGTGCTATATTTCTTTTTTTTAAATAAAGGACGTATTTTCATTTTTCATTATGAGTGTACATCTGTGTTTAGGTATGTGCACATGAGTGTAGGTGCTATAGAGACCAGGAGAGAATGTAAGCATCCCTCAAGCTGGAGCTAAAGGTGGTTTAGCTGTTTAATGTGACTACTGATACTGAGCTCAGGTCCTCTGCAGGAGCAGTATGTGCTCTTAGCAGCCAAGCTATCTCTCTAGACCTTCTTTAATTGTTTATTGTGTATTGATTTATTGATTTGTTGAGACAGTTTCTCATGTACCCTAGGTTGTCCTGAACTCACTACTCAGCAGAGGATGGCCATGAACTTCGGATCCCTCTGCCACTTCCTCCCCAGTGCTGGGGTTACAAGTGCGGACCACCACACACAGAGTGTTGTGCCCAGATTAGGACCCCCAAAGAGACCACCGGAGACTGAGGATGTCCAGAATGCAACAGCAAGGTTTATTCAGCACACGCGTAATACAAGCTAGCTCGGAATTCTCGTCTGCAGCACCCGATGCCGNGGGGGGGGGGGG
>LZPO01044815.1:45708-56469 GCA_001675575.1 Neotoma lepida | reverse complement strand
GCCCTCTCCCTCTCCATCTCCCAAGAAAAGAGCAGGCCTCCCAGAGACAACAGCTAAACACAACAAAACAAAATCTTATAAGATAGGGCGGAAGCCCTCACACCAAGGCTGTGGGACACAACCTGACAGGAAGAAAGAGTCCCAAGAGCAGACAGAAGAATAAAAACCACACCTCCTTCCAGTTAGGAGTCTCACAAAAACACCAAGCTAACACCCACAATACATGTGCAGAAGACCTGGTACAGACCCCTGCAGGCCTCTTGCTTGCCACTTCAGTCTCTCTATGAGCCCATATGTATCCTTTTTTGATTCAGTGGCCCTGTTCTCCTGGTGTCCTCCATCCCCTCTGACTCCTACTATCTTTCTGCCCCCTTTTCCTCAGAATTCCGGGAGCTCCAAGGGGAGGCACCCGATGAAGACCTCCAATTGACTGTTTTTTTATAGACCAGTCGTGTTTGGTTCTATCCTAGATTTCTGGACTATCCAGTCTCTGGTTTGATGGCCATACAAGTGGTGTCAGGCATGGGCTCCCTCTCATGGAGTGGACCTCAAGTTAAAGCAGACATTGGCTGGATACTCCCCAAAGTTCTGTGCCACCATTGCCCCAGCACATTTTGAGGACAGGACAGATTGTAGGTCAAAGGTTTTGTGGCTGGGTTGGTGTCCAGGGTTTTTTTGTTTTTGTTTTTTTGTTTTGTTTTTTTTGTTTGTTTGTTTTGGTTTTTTGTTTGTTTGTTTGTTTGTTTCTGGTAGCCTGAAGAGTACCTTCCCACATTAAAGAGAGTAGAATGTAGGGGTGAAAGCTCCATGCAGGACTCAGCTTGACCTCAACCTCTCCATGTTCAGTGAACCCCATGGAAGTTGAACTCAGCAATGCCCCCGCCCCACCCCCTGTCAGTTTGCAGTGAGCAACCCTCTGTCCTAGCCTCAGCCTGTGTTATTTGAGGATCTCCATGGGAGTCTCTCAGGTAACAGCTTAACTGAATGCAACCAAGTGCCACCACTGGGAGCCTTGCCTGGCCAGTTCAGACTCCTATCCTCCATTACTAGAAATCCTCACTAGGATACCCTCGTAGACACCAACAAGTTTCCACTGCTCTAGGTTTCCACAACGCCCCCCCAATTCCAGCTGTCTCTCCCTGCACTCTTTCCTTCCATCCCCACTTGAACCCTTCTGCTCCAGTCTCCACCCAGCTCCNAGTGCCCCCATAAAAATCNATTATTTCCCCTGCCCNTGGAGATCCATTCATCCCCCGCTAGAGCCTTCCTCTTTATCTAACCTCTCTGGGTATATGGATTGTAGCTTGGTCTTCATTCACTTAATGCCTAATATCCACTTATAAGAGAATGTTTATCATATTTGTCTTTCTGGGTCTGCGTTANCTCATTTGGGATGATTTCTTTCTANTTCCATCCGTTTACCTTGCAAATTTCATGCTGCCATTTTTTAAACAGCTGAGTAATACTCCATTGTGTAAATGTATCACATTTTCTTTATCCATTTATTGGCTGAGGGACATCTAGTTTATTTCCGGTTTCTGGCTATTATGAAAGGAGCNGCAATGAACATGGTTGAGCAAGTGTCCTTATGGTAGGATGGAGCATCCTTTGGGTACATGCCCAAGAATGGGTCTTGAGGTAGATCAATTCCCAATTTTCTGAGGAACCACCATATTGATTTCCATAGTGGTTATACGAGTTTGCACNCCCAGAAGCAATGGGGGAGTGTTCCCCTTGCCAGCATGAGCAGCCAGCCACTTGTGTTTTTGATCTTAGCCATTCTGATAAGTATGAGATGGAATCTCAATATAGTTTTGATTTGTATTTCCCTGGTAGCTAAGGATATTGAACATTTCTTTAAGTGTTTCTCCACCCTTTGAGATTCCTTCATTGAGATTTTTCTGTTTAGATCTGTACCCCATGTTTTAATTTGGATTATTTGGTTTTTTGATATCTAGTTTCTTGAGTTCTTAATGTATTTTGGATATTACTCTTCCAATAGAGGACTAATATCTTTTTGCTTCTTACTTCATCATCAGATCCTTGCAAGTTCATCTGCTAGGGTGCTCCCCACCCCAACTTTATCTCACTGGGAAAGTTTTCTGAGCTCACCTTTGCACTCACCAGCTCCATCAGTCAGAGGGATATGAGTCCTAGTGTATGGATGGGAAACTATCCAAACAGAGCGAAAGAACTTCAGACACTTTTCATAACAGAAAAGACTCCTGCTCAGGTTTTCTTCCAGGCTTAAATTTTGTTTGAGTTTTAATTAATAGTTTGAATCGATGAAGAGTGTTTCTCAGTTGGGCTNTGTACTTTGGNGTAGACTNCAACACACTGTACTGCTGAGAACAAAAGTAATTTTTCTAATGTCTAACTCTGAAAATCCAATTTGCTGATTGATTTAGAGTCAAGAAAGCCAATAGAGTATGTATTTATTTTAATTTTCATCTCAGTGATTGTCTTTTCTTCTGCGAAGAAATAGAATCATCTATAAGGGTATATACATGTGAACACTATATATTTGATATTTGTATCAATGACCTTGATGAGGTTACTTACTTGGCTAGAAAAATGGAAAACTTGATCAAACTTAGTAACAATTCCTGTTATTTTCTCTATCCCACCTTCTAGGACAGANGACTTTGTGGTGTAAATCCCTCTGCAAAACCCAGTTGCAACCAGTTTGCCACTGTTATTTTGCTTCTCTGCTACTCAAGGAGAAAGCATTTGACAATGAAAATGGCTGATGTTATTANGGGATANCTTTGAATCCTTTCTAATCTATTTCCTTAGTATGAAATTTTCAAACCTCATCATCTTCACATTCATAATAAAAATCACTCATAGTGCATCTGAAGCCGACGGTGCTTGGGGAACTTCTAGGTCTGCACAATTCNCCATGTCCATAAATCAATACAAGGAAAGGATCACACTGGGTAAGGATAATTAATCTTGCTATGCAGTCCAAGCAGGGGTTCTCATGGGACTCCTTGGGAGCACACTGTGTGCAGCAGGCATCTTCCTCTTTGATACTCCAAGGAGAGAAATACCAGNGAGTTCTACCGATTGCTTATTCTAACAGCTTTTAAAAGGGTTGTTAATAACATCCTAATAAGCACCAAATAATGACATTCCTGTGGGATAAAAACATCTCCCCACTCACTGCCATCCTTCCTGAATGTTTCTGCACATAAAACTGACTGTCAATACAGTATTGATTATTTTAATAGATGGTCTATCCTGAACCAGTGACACTGGATAATATTCCAGGAGCTTTCTGGAAAGTACTTTTCCTGCCTCCTGTTTAACCACCAGATTGTAAGGACTGTCTAAATATCTGCTGTGATATTACTGCATAACTCTGAAGGCTAATGTTCCCTATTCCATGTAGTGTAAAGCAAGTGTTCTCAGATGTATGAGACTGACAAACCAAGTGAGGAAATAACCAAATCTGTAGGCCCCTTTCACAGACAATGCACAAAGATTTATAACATTAGAATGCATTGTTTTGAGGATGTGATTAACCTAAAAGCTACACACGCAATGACCTTTGATCCAAGAGATGCCATTCATTCTGACTTAAGTAGCTCAGCTCTGGGTATCATAAGATCTGTGCATGTAAATGAAAGCTTCTATATGGAAGAATATACCTCCAGGTCGTAATGTGAAAAGACCACATCAGTGATAATAGACAGTGTCAAAGGAAGTATTTCAACTCATGAAAAAGCAATATAAATCCACCTCCACAGATACAGATTCAATTTAGCAGGATCTGCAGAATCGAACTCAACTGAGCTGTTCTTGGAGTGGACAATATTTAATATTTTCATGGAAGCAATTATGTTTGACTAGGTAGAATATACACCATGGTGAGTGCNGTATGTAATCAGAGGCTTCCTCCGTCTCGCCCCATTCCACAGTCACTTCCAAATAATCACTCAGAGGCTAATATTAATTATAAATGCTTGGCTGATGGCTCAGGCTTATTACTAACTAGCCCTTACATTTAAATTAACCCATTTCTATTAACCTATGCATCGCCACATGGCCCATGGCTTACTGGTCCTTTGGCATCTTGCTCCTTGGACAAGTGGCTTGTGTCTGCCCCAACTCTGCCTGTCTTCCTCTGAGTCCTAGTTTGATTCTTCTGCCTAATCTTATCCTGTCTTGCCATATGCCAAAACAACTTTATTGTTAACCAATGGGAGAAATACATATTCACAGTGTGCAGAAGGACCATCCCACAGTACAAACACTTAAAATTATCCACCTTTCCTAAAGGCCATCATCCTAATGGCTTAAAGAAAGCTGAGGCGTGCTTGAATATGACATACCATTCTTCCCGTGAGAACATGAAAATTAGCCAGGGCTGCACAGAGAAACTCTGTCTCAAAAAAAACAAAAAGAAAATTATGTGTGTTATTTTCCTTCTTGGGGGAGGGAAAGGGTCTGCAGTACATAGACTATTAGAGCTGTTCCAATGCGGGAGCTGGGTCTTCAAGACATTCATTAGTCATTTCAGTTTCCATCCACTTTTGAATGTCCTTCTTTCCTATAGAAGGCTTAATTTGGATTGTGATTGTCAGGTTAGTCAGAGCTAGAATTATCTCTACAAAGAGGTAGCTGTGGGTTTTGATTACCTGCTAACCTCACCAATCGCAGTGGCCCGAGTGGGCTGGCAATAAAGTTGTCATTCCGTGACTTCCATGCACATGATGCCAGTGCGTCAAAGGGATTTATTTATAGAAAATCATGAAATTCTCAGCTTTAAAGTAGAACATTGTGCTTCTCTATTCTCTGGCTAATTAGGAACTGTCACAGACATTTGCAGTTACCTACTTAAAAAGCTTTGGTTCTTATAGAGTACATTTTCTAAAGTATTTTTAAGTATTTTCAGTACAAAAAATTACCCATGAGGGCCTAGCCATACAAGGAAATTTAGATGGCATAAAAGGTTGTAAAATTGTGTTATTATATAGGAAAATAAGTATAAGAAGAAGATAATTGTGCAGTCTATGGAGGCCAGAAGAGGATGTCAGGTCCCCCTGGAAATGGAGTTATCCCTAATTGTGAGCTGCCATATGGATGATGGAAACTGAACCTGCATCTTCTGGAAGAGTAGCCAGTGCTTCTAACTGCTGAACTATCTCTCCACCCCCAACACACACTGCTTTAAAATTGGGTTGTAGTGGAGGCGAGATGTGCCTCGAANTGCTTGAGCAAGAATGACATTACAGAGCCNGGCAGTGAGATGGCTGATTTGAAGGCATGAGAGGGGACCTCTCAATAGGAAGAAGAGCAAAATGAAAAGAGTTCACAGGCAGAGAGAACACATGAAGCTGAACCATACCTAGGGCAACCTCAGGAGACACTGAGGAAGACTCTCAGGAGAGTGGTTTCATGCCTTATTGTGTTGGGCACAAAACAGTGGAGTGCTGTGCCAGCCTAGGTGATGGGAATCTGATTGGAGATGGTCGTGTAGGTAACTAATGAGACTGCTGTGCTTAAAGAAAACGTCCTGGCTACATAGCTTGGGGCATGGAACGAAAGAAGAACTGAGGGAAAGATTTTTTAAAATAACCCAGATGTGATGCTGAAGTAGCTTTTAGTTCTAAGAGNGGATTGAGAAACAAGCATAAAGGTTCGTTTTAAGGGTCGAGGTCAGTAAAGTAAAAATGACTGGCAAGGTGGTATGCTCTGAAAAGCTGAACACTGAGGAGGCTGAGGCAGGAGGATCCCTGAGGCTCACTGGCAAGCCAGCCTAGCAGAATCAGCAAGTTCCAGGCCAGCAAGAGGCTCTGTCTCAAACAAACAAACAACAACAACAAGGAAAACAAAGGTAGCAGGAGGGAGCAGCTTGGCCACCGGTAGGGTCTCTGTANCCTTGCAGGTGACCCCGTGCCTATGCTCATGCGGGCAGACCTAACTGAACTTGGTGGGAAATAATAAATAAATAAGGACATGAACTTGGGAGGGAAGATGTGATGGGGCACCTGGGAGGAGCTGGGGGTTGATGAATGAGGAGTGAGTATGGTCAATGTAAATTGTATACATGCATGAGATTTTCAGATTAAATTTAAAAACNAAGCAAACAAGGTAGATAGATGACACCTGAGGAATAATACCTGAGATTAACCTCCATCTTACACACACACACATGCACACGTGCACACACAAACACACACATGTGAGTGCACCCACACACGTTTGAGTTTTAAATTAAAGGTGTCATGACTTTATATTGTTGAAGATTTTTTTTTTGACAAAACTAAACAAAGAATGAAAACAAACTTCTGCTCAGGACACACAGCATCCCTTACTCCCCAGACTGTTACTCTGTCCTCTTAGTAAAAATTCATAAGATTAAAGAGGTTGAAGAAGAAGAACCTGTGGAAATGTGTCGACATGAGGTAGCTCTCTAAACCCCTGCTTTATGGAANCAATGTATTTAAATCCCATATTGATCACTTATGTGCTATGTTAAGAAACACAATTAATGGGGAGAGAGAAAGACAGTGAGTGGAGGGCAGGGGCACGAAGAACTTGAACATCTAGGTCACTGTTCTGTCATTGCCTAATAACAGAATAGACTAAATGGAGGCTCATCTCCTCTGAGTCAAAAGCCAACAATTTAAGAAGTTGAATTATGCAAATTTAAACATATGAAGCTACTGAAGAACTATTATATTTGACTTTTTTTTTAAACAAAGTATGCTTGGAATGTTCCTGTGGTGATACGTTGTATACCCTAAAAAACTTGCCTGAGGATCAGAGGACAGAGCCAGCCACTAGATTAGACATAGAGGTCAGGCAGTGGTGGCACACACCTTTAATCCCAGCACTTGAGATTTCATGCCTTTGCTTGGGAAGCACANGCACCTTTAATCCCAGGGAGTAATATATGGCAGGGCAGAGAAAGGTATATAAGGTGTGAGGAAACAGGATGTCTCTCTCTTTAGGCTGAGGATTTCGTAGAGGTAAGAACTAGTGGCTGGCTGTTCTGCTTCTCTGATCTTTCAGCTTTCCCCCTGATAGCTGGCTCTGGGTTTTTTGTTTTTTGTTTTTTGTTTTTTTTATTGAAAGACCATCTAAGATTTGAACAACATGTTCCTCCATGTCACTGCTCTGCACTAAGTCCCACTGCACACCCTCTGGGCCATCTCCGCGGACCGCTAATGGTTTTTTTGTTTTGTTCTTTCCTAAGAACCATTTGGTGGATTTTTCTTTTCCAGTTTTTCATTTTTTTGAGAGTTTCCTCATAGTGACTATGTCTTTTAATTTAGTAAAGAAAGAAATCTTTGAAGTCATAATCTGGTCAGACCAGAGTGATATTCAGTTCTCTCATACCCATGGTGAAATCTATAAGCTTTGTTTCATGTTCCTGAGGGAACAGTTGGAAATACCAGCCCACACTGTTTGTTACCAGAACATTTCCAAATCACACTGTGTGAATGAGTCTGGCATGGAATCCATACTGTGTAACCTATAGCTGAGGTGAATACTCAGACATATGTTAGACTGGTGGTCTAAAAGTAGAATTATTAATACAAAAAGATAATCACACACACACACACACACACAAACTCATAGATGTAGCATGCCTCAAATAGTCAGACACTTCATTTCTTCTAAATAAGAAACACTGCTGGTTTCTCAATCTGGCCTTGGTACTTGGGATGTAAATAAACGCTTTGGGGAGTCCAGAACTTCTCCCACAAAAGCTAATGAACTCTCAAAGCATAATTGAAACGTTTTATTAAATTTAGTGTAATGCCTACAATTTCATTTACCCTGTTGCTTATTTCAAAGTTCTCTACCTCCGGAAAGAATTTATTTCACATCTCTAAACTGTAATTTGGGATAATAAAAAAAAAAATCCCTCGATCCTTTGTTCTTATGTTGTCAGGCACACAAAAATCCCAGCAATAAACTCAGAGATGGGGAAAGATGTCCTAAGTGTTCACATGTCTTTGCTCTCTACACCAAGACATTGGGCTTCTTTTCTGTCACATTCAGTCAATGTCTTAGAACATNTGACTTGGCCCCGCAACTGTGCATAGGTTCTGAATCTGTGGATTCAACCAACTGTGGATCAAAGATAACTGGGTGTGGGGGGGCGGAGGGGAGGTCGCATCTATATTAACCACATGCTGACATTTTACTTACCAAGATTCTGTAAGCAATACAGTATCAAAACCCTGTGTAACACTTACAGTGCACCATGTGTTACGAGTAATCTAGGAGTAATTTAATGTATATAAGAGAATGTGCACAAGTTGTGTATCCTGTGAATGCCCTGGGGAGTGGATAACACTGGTCTTATTCCTATTCTCATGAGGAGATAGGCCTCATTAAGTTACATAAACAAAACTTACTAACGTTTTTGCAAAAGAACAGCTGGAGTAAGGCTCAGAGTTTTAGAATGCAAAGACAATAGAGTAGTGAGAACTGCAAATGGAGTTGTTGATATACCAATTTTATCCACAGATTTTTAAATGCTACAAAGCCTAAGTTTTTAGGATCCTTTCAATGCAAAAGCCAAAAAANGGGGAAAGGAATGTATCAATATGTCTACAGTGTTTCTTTATAACAAATCCTGTAATCTATAATAGCGTTTTCTTTAATACCACAAAAGCCACACTAATAACGACCATGGTGCTTAGGAATTAAGCATGAGGAGGTTGGTTTCAGCATGGATTACCTTCTGGAAGCATCAAGAGGCTGCCAGGCTTACCTGATATTGAACAGTGTGTATATTGAACAGTACAGCCACAGGTGCACAAGACAGGAGGCTTAAGCTGCCTCTGAATTTTAGCTGTCTTTCTTCCTCTTCTGCCAACTCTGCCTCTCCCTCCCCACCCACCATCCCATCCCACCCCTCATCTCGACTCGGTTTTCATTTCAAGATAGATGAAGAAACGACATAGTCCATTTTCCATTGTTCAAGCAATTTCTCTGCATTTGTTTAGCAGCACAGTTTTGTAAATATTAAAAAGAAAAACAAACACAAATCACTCACAAAATCAGGAACTTGGTTTGGGGTTATGATATCAGTTATNGCAATCTTTTGGGGTGTTGGNAGGGTGTGATAAAGCTAAGCTGCTGTCCCTGGGCTTGGTGGAGCTGCCACAGTCTTTTTCCTTCCACTGTGTTACTGGAAGCCAACGGCATCTTAGCAGACCAAACACAAGTGCCGAGAACCTCTAGCAATTTGGAAGGTGAAGCAACATCTTCACGTACTGGCTGCTGTCATCTTTGCAAAATTTCCAGAACAGATGTCATAAATAATGATATAAAGAGAAATTACAAATCCAGGAGTGGGGAGGGATTAATTTAGCTTTGGGGTCCATTTCTAGATGCAATAATTGAAATATTCCCTGCTATTGCCAGAGGCATAAATTATATGCTTTTTAATATACCTGTCATTTCGTTACAGAGAATAAAACTTCTCATAAAGCAATAACCCCCTCATTAACTCTCTCATGATTTAACGTCTCTAAGATCCTTTCAAATATAACTGCACTAACAAGCCTTTCTCCAGGGAGCAAAGGGTTTCTTAAAGAGACAACTCCTCAGTCTTACTCCTTCTGAGGTCATGAGAGAACTGGAAAAGAGTATTTAGTTTTTCTCATTCTATTTAAGAAAANAGAGCTATCCTTTGTCTAACCAATTACCATTTACCAAAACAAAAGACAAACCAATCATAAATTATCTTTCTCTCAAGAGTCACAGCCNTACTTTAAGGTGGATATATATTGTTGGACAAGTTGCTGGTGAGCTTTCAAAGGATTGAGTCCCTACTCTTATCTTACTCTAGGAATGCTGGGACTGTGGATGCATGTCACTACACCTGGCTTTCTATCTGGTCTCTGGGGCTCTTACTTAGATCTTCAGGCTTTACCTATTGAACCATATCCCCACTTCCTCAGTATCCTTTTGAAGTATAAGATACAGATTTAGACAAGTTAAATGACCATACAGGGTTTTAAGTTGACCATTGTCAGACAGGGCTGTGACCTTGCACAGTGACCACTGTGCTACTTCTTTCTTTTGATAACTTACTGCACAGGGTTATGTTATTCTATTAAGAATAAAAATTATGTCTCAGAGCTGGAGAAATGGCTCAGCTATTAAGAGGACTGGCTGCTCTTCCAGAGGACCCAGGTTTGATTCCTAGCACCCACAACTATTGGTGGCTCACAACTGTCTATAACTCCAGCTCCAGGGGATCTGATGCCCTCTCCTGGCTTTCATGGGCACTGTACATACATGGTGCACAGACATACATGAAGGCAAAGCACTCATATACATAAAATGAAAAAAATTAAGTATGTCTCTACAACATCTACATAAAGGGAATTTCAAAGGCTCCTACCTTGTAACTGTTACATTCTCAGAGAATGATCAAGTTTGAAATGGAAGAGGTTCTTAGTCCCTTGGAAGAAAAGTGTGATCTACAAGAATCGAGGTTTTCTGCTTTGTCATTGCACCAGGAAAGCAAGAAGGAGTTTAGGGATGGTGATGATTAGGTTAAGACCAAATTCCTATCATGCTCAGGGAGCAATCTTAGTCAAGTAAAGTAATTTAGTATTTCAGTGTTTACTATAGCTGTCCAGTCACCAAAGACTTAGAAATGATAGTTTAACAAATAAGTACCATATTTAAAGAATTAAATGGAGGTGACCAAGGAATGTTAAAAACATGTCTATGTTGAAGTTCATTTTGATAATTACCCTACTGCATCTGGCATGTCTTTTG
>LZPO01044815.1:2102-30186 GCA_001675575.1 Neotoma lepida | reverse complement strand
GTTTGGCAAAATGCCTACTACAGGACCTTGGTATGATTTTTTTTTTCAGGGAATGAGAAGAAGGAAACAAATTAGCTGGCTGAATGATCACTGTAGCTGAAAGGGGGCATGACAAAATTAACAAATAAATAAAAGCCACCAGTGTTTCCCCTGCATTAACAGCATTCTTAATTGGCCCAAGGCAAGCAGTGCTTTCCCCTCAATAAGGTGTCAGAGAATGCGGCAGTGCACGTGGGTGTAATAACACATTGCTCTGTGGATTCGGAGAGCGCTCTGACACTCTGATTTCAAGTAGAGATTATTCAACAGGAAATGTGCATCTTGTTTGGGATGCTTTTCTTCTGCTTTTTTTTTTTAACGTCTTCTTTTTCCCAGATTGTTGCTGTATAACCTGATTCAATTCTTGTACAAGGAAGAGCCATTAATGTGTGATTATATGTTTTGCTGAGGGGCTTTTATCTGCTCTCCCTTTGTGGATATGTTGATTTTTATTAGAAAATCTCAGTCTTTGGAAAGNTANAAATTACAGTCATCCAGAAAATACACTGGAGGCTGAGTGCATGGGAATTTCATTAGAAACATCTACTGCATGTGCATCTGCCNTTACCCATGCATGAAGCATGTGGACACGCACCCGCATATGTTCTTTTTAGCTTCTATTGCANAGAGNAACATTAAGCCTCCACTGTGAGTACTTCAGCCCTCAGAAGACCTTCCTCCCGCTTCCACTTCCNTTCAAGAGTGAACAGACACCCAGGCATCCTTGGACCAGTAACAGCTAAGAAGCTGGTTTATTTCCAATGGCTTATCTTGTCTTCTTGAGNATTAAAGTCCTTAGTTTTCTTTCTTTTATGAATCAGCTCACTCTTGTAAANACNGTGTAATTATCAGTATACCGGAAGAAATGCTTNCCCTTAGTGTAAGTTACTTTCTTTGTTGTGACAAAAATATCTGAAAAAAATCAATTTAAGAAAGAAAGGGCTTATGAAAGTTCACAGCATGGTGGTGGGGGCATGGGTGTAGGAACACCAGGCAGTTGGCCACATTGTAGCCATCGTCAGGGAGCAGAGAAAACTGGTATGTTGATGCTCAGAAGAATTCGATGGTGATCATCAAATTGGATCTAGACTCACTTAGGAGATAGGCCTGAGGTGTCTGGGAAGGCATTTCCAGAGAGTCTAAACTCAGGAATGAAGATTCACCAGGAATATAGAAGGGACCATCTCATGACTGGAGTCCTAGACTGAATTAAATGGTGGATAGGAGAAAGCAAACTGAATACCAGGCTTCCTGACTATGGCTGCAGTGTAACCAGCCACCTCCTTCACCATGGGATGCACCCTCAAACTGTGAGCCGAAATAAGCCCTTTGTTTCCTAACCTGCTTTTGTAGGGTATTTCATCACAGCAGTGAAAAGCATCCTTCTTCCTCAAAACAAGACTTATCATCGTCACACTAGAGGCTGCTCCTGCTTTGTGCCTTCCTCACTGCCCCNTTTAGCCAAAGATCTCAGGATTAGTTGTCTCCATACAACTCTTCCATGTACCCAATCCCCACTGACCCATTAACATCAACATCCCTCTGTTGTCTACAGCTATTTGGTCATCAAACAAGTTTCCAAATGTTGTATCAAGCTAGATGGTATTTACATCAAACATTCAGAGAGTCANTTCCTTGGGTTTCTACCATGAGCTGTACGTAGTTCTAGAAGCCAATTTCCACCTACCATCTCCAAACCCCTGTAGGATTACAGTGAAATAAGAACACTCACTCAAGTGACTTAAGGTACATTCTGTGTGTTTCAAACTGTCATTGTGAAAGTTGGAGCTGGGAACGCCTTCGTCCTCCCTTTGTTTTTTATTTTTTTTTTAAACAGAGGATTAGAACTAACTCGGTTTGGCAGACATTGAACTCAAGAGAACATTTTTCAGTCCTCTGGTGTTTGAGTGCATTTATTCTTGGCAAAGAACAATCTGGTGCTGTATCAAATAAATAAATTCAGGTAAACAATAAGCAAATACTTATGTAAGAAGAATCACTCTGTAAAGGGCACTGTGGATACCCATAGTCCTCGGAAGAACATCATCTCAGTGTCAACGGAGATGGGTAAGAATGTGAGGTTTGACCATTCAGAGAAATGTTACACACAGACTTTATACCTAATATAAATATGTACTGTCCCACAGAGTGCATGGTACAGTCGATCTGAAAGTTTATTCTTTGTCATGACCCCAGAGAGTTCTTGCTTCTCTGTGATCCCTGGAACAAGGCAGGAATAAGGACTGAGTGAGAGTTCCCTGCTCTGTGAAAAGCAGAATCTAGAGGATTTGCCCAAGATTACTCAAAGCTAAGAGTCAGCTTGCCTGGCTTTTATTGTGCCGCCCCGTGAATCAAAATCACTTTCTACCACCTTATTCCTAAAAGGGCAGTAGGGAGAACTGTTCAGCCCATTTCGACCAAGATATTCCATCCCTACCCTACTTTCCAGGCTAAAATTGCTGTTGTGGGGGCTGAGGAGATGGTTCAGTAGGTAAGNGNGCTTGCTGCACAAGCATGAGGACCTGAGGATCCTCATACCGAAAGCTGGGTGCAGCTATGCACACCTATAACCTCGGTGCTGGGAAGAGAGGGATGGGAGGGTCACCAGGGCTTGCNGATCACCACCCTATTCAAAACGATGAATTCCGAGTTCAGTGAGGGACTCCATCTCACAGAAGTAAGGCAGAGATGTCCTCCTCTGACCTCCACGTGCATACACAGCATTCCTCCTTCCACACACGTGTGTTCACACACACACACACACACACACACACACACACACACAGAGAGATTTCTCTAGTGTGGAGACTTGGGTGGGTCCTTATGCACTAGTGGAAATGCTTCATTCTTTCTGGTGCAGGAAGAACATGCTGAGCATCTTCGGCTTGTATCAGAGTTTTTGAGGGAGAATGAAAAACCCTCANGTAACCACAAGACAACCCATACCTCAGTGTGCTACTCATGAATTCCACCATTCTGTGGGAATGTCTCCTCAGATGAGGATGTCCAGCATACCCGTCTGATAGCAGGCAAAGGCTAGTGCCTGCCCACATAAAACTTAGAAGACCTCAGGGATAGATTTCCTGCTCTCCCAACTACAGTCGTCTGTACAGTACTTGCTCNTTGAGGCTGAAATTGTTATCTTTCCACCTAAGACTCTAGAGACTTGGCAGACTGCCTGATGAAGACAAGGCCTTTGATCNGTGTGTATCAAATGAAAGGCTGGGTAGACATTAAGGGGGTGAAATCTTTGAGGGGATCTTANGTTTTGTGGTGTGTAGAGGAGTTNCATAAAGAAGCATTAGGTTTATATGTACTGTTTTCAGGGCACTCACTTAGAATTGGGGGTTCATGCAATCAGTCTTCCAGTCATTTGGAAGCTCCCCACAGATCTGCTTGTGTGCACTACAGAGAGATGCTGTNNGGGGGAGCTAGGTGCTGCTCATAGTCTGGATATATAGCTCATGGCACACAGTTTCAATACTGCAACACAGTTCTTAGACTTCTCCAAGTACAGAGGGGACCACAGAGGCCACTGCTGGAGGCAGGGAAGGTGTGGGGAGACTGACAGTCACCTGAGCGAGAAATGTGAATAGTAACTTTAAGCCAAAGCAGAGGCAGAGCAGCAGGCAAGAAGCACACAGACCTAGTGGAAAAGGGAGTTCTGCCAACTCAACGTGGAAACAGAGAGAGGGTGGAGTGGAAATATTGCTAGTGTTCTGCCAGTCTGTTGCCCCAAGCAAGGAAGCCGTGTGAATCTNGTCACCAGGTGACCCTCAGAGCCTCCTTGGAGGGTTTTCTTCATCCTATGCCCACTCTCCTAAGGTATACAGAATCTTCCAGAAGTCTCAGGCTCATGTCTTATCTCGCCTCCCTGATCTGCTCCTCCATCAGAGACTTGACGTGAGAGCAGGCCAGTGTCAACACGCAATCCTTTCAGATGCCAGCATGCACTGGATGTTAGGAATTTTCCATTCATTCTCCTGTGTGGTCCTCACATGAACTCTCTGATCAGAAGGGATTGTGTCCACCTGGTGGATGGCAGGACCAAGCAGCATCAAGGCCATGTGCTTGGATCTGACCTAGGCAGTTTGATTCCACAACCCCGACTCCAACATGTCAGCCCTTTCACAAATAATAGCAAGGATGAATCTAGTCCACTCCACCTATCTAATCATTTATAAGTACTGCTCTTTGTCCTTAATGATAGCCAGGAGACGATTTGATGATTTGATTGGATCTCTATTGAAAGGATATTCCTTGGAGCCATGTTATTCCTATATATCATGCAGGCAGAGATGTAAAAATCCGTGTGTTGAATGTTTATCATACCCCAGGCTTACCACATGCCCAAGGAGATCATCATTATCATCAACTCTATTTCATAGACAATGAAGTAATGTCCCAGAAATCACAAGACGATTCAGAGATACATGTGAGAATCAATCCCTCACATTATCTCAACAGTGCATGCTTTTGACTGCTGCAAGACAGACATTCCCCTCCCCCCAGCAAAATAAACGTATGTATGATTAGAAGCCAAAAGTATCTATCTTAAGATATGCAATGTGGCTTTTGTGATCTAAGCAAAGCAAAGGTCAGGGAAGAGCTGAATAAATGAGCAGGGAGAGACACCGTGGATAGAGAGAGCAAGAAGGTACGAAGTAGCAAAACGGGCTGTTCTGCAGAGCCAGAGAATCTGTGGGAAAGAGAAGGTGATTGTGATTCAAAAGAAAATTAGAAGCCTAGGCTAGGAGATAGAAAAGAATTGTCATNGAACAGTCATGATCTGAGAGATACCAAAGTCTTGTTCCCTTCACCTAAAGATGGCGCTCTTAATAGTGCCTTTGAGATAGTATGTGCCTGTTTGGAACGTGCCAAGCACAAGCCAGGGGAGTGCAGCTGGTATTGTCACTTCCCCGCCTGTGGGTCAAAGGATGGGTTCTTAGGTGAGGACTCGGCAACAGGATCTGCACTGAAGAGGTGTGGAGTTGGGGAAGGAAAGGCTGTGGGATCTTTCACAAATACACTCAGGTTTCAGGAAAGAACCGTGTGTGTGAGATCTTTCACAAATACACCCAGGTTTCNGGAAANAACCATGTGTGTGAGTGAGATCTTTCACAAATACANTCAGGTTTCAAGAAAGAACCNTGTATGTTGGACAGCAGCAAACTTTCCAGCCTGACTGGAAATGGAAAGGTAGAGAAGTCAGGAAAGAGAATCGAGGCTTTT
Source organism: Neotoma lepida (assembly GCA_001675575.1). NCBI lineage: Eukaryota > Metazoa > Chordata > Mammalia > Rodentia > Cricetidae > Neotoma > Neotoma lepida. Next base: position 24,915 of record LZPO01044815.1, on the reverse strand, counting down.
CCTGTTTTCTGTTGCTGTGTCGGTGTGTCTGAGACAGGGGTTGTTCAGGAAGGGAAAGTTCATTTGGGCACATGGGTTGAGAGACTGGCAAAGGCAAGAGCCTGGCTCTGATGACCAGTGCTTTGGGTGAGACCTGGAGGGACAACCTAGATTTGTAATCACTGTCATAGTAACTAAACCAGCCCCCCTGAGAGTGAGAACTCATACATTCCATCAAGGCAACATCAATCCCTTCATGAAAGCAGATCTCTCACGATATAATTGCCTCTTAACCNTCCCACCACTTCCCAATACTAGCACTGTTTGGTGAAACATNGATTCAAACCNTGGCAACCATTTTTTTGTGAGAGTGTTGACTCAGGTTTCAGATGAGCTGTTCCTGCAGAGATGTTGGTAATAGGTCAGAGAAGTTAGAGAACAAGAGTTCTTTTGATAAGTTATGATGTGTGGTCCTGACTAGGAAACATCTATAATGATAGCATGGGGTGCTCTTCCACCACATGTGCCTATGGCTAGTTCTTTCTGATTACTCAGAGCTGTGGTCAGATGTCACTTCCTATGAGAAGCCTTGCCCAATCACTCTAAGACAGGGTCAAACACCATCACTCTCCAGTTCATCGTCTTGTCTTATTCATCCTGAGGAAGCTATCCTTCCCTATTCCTAGCAAAATGTGCTGTCCAAGCAGGTAGGGACTGGTCCTGCTTGGAACTGTATCTCCTCAGCTTGCAAACAAATGTTTTGAATATAATGAGACTGTATGCATCCTATTGAATGGTATTACATAGTGTTTTGTGTTATAAATTNAAATGCACTTAAGTGTGTGAGTGATTGAATCTATAGTTTGGGGTTGTAGACAGGGAATAAGAAGAGATCAAAGCAAACAGTTACAGCCCAACCCCTTAGTAATCTATGTTGTGTACAAAATAGGAAAGAGATGAATAAAGAGGAGAAATGGTATTGTCAAGATAAGAAAAGAACCAAGACTTAGAGCTGTCCTGAAGATCAAGGACTTCTGTGCTATCCTGGGGTGTAGTTGGTCCCCTAGGTGAGTGTGCTGGAAGATGAGTGAGCAGTATGGTACCACTGAGAGTTGTTGGAATCCTTAAGAAGTGGGACATCATGGGAGGCATCAAGTCCTGAGTGTTCTTCCCTCCAAAGGAATTAGCCATTTTCACAGGTACAGGGTAGTTCTCATATGACTAGGTTATCATAAACTAAACTCTCCTGCCCCCTTCCNCACATAGCCATTTCCTCTCTGCTTCTGTCATGTTATGACATCAGGGAGCCTTATGAGACAGGAGCGCTATGATGCTTGAATTTTATAAACACTACCATCTTGAATCAAATAAACCCCTTTTCTTCACTAAGTATACACCCTTGGGTATTTTATTACAGTAATGCAAAGTGGACTAAGACCAAAGGAATGCTAAATAAAATTCAATGATAAGATGATGCAGGGAGACATCAAGGAGAATGAAATATGAGGACAGAACATTTGACTCTGGGTGGGAGACTCACTGCACTGTGAGGGGACATCTGAGGTAAAAAGAATGTTTGTAGTGGAGAGAAGCAACCCCTGCCACATGCCCAGGACCAATCTCTAGGAACACATGTGTGAAAACCACAGTGGAAAAGCAGGGTAGAACCTGAAGGGAAAAGAACTGAAGAAATAGTTCCAGGGAGAAGACATTTAGACATAAAGAGATTCAGAGGGAGAAACTGGGAGACCTGGGACAAAAGGGAAATCATACCCACAACAGAAGGCAGCACAAACTGAACAGACCCAGGAACAGAAGTCTCCCAAATCCCAGAATGCTTTGCTCGTGGCTTATGGAAGAGGGTCTCATCACACGGTCATAACCTCAAACCAATGAAAATTAACATAAAACACCCAGGAGAAATGCTGGGACTGTGCAGCCTGGGAAGAAATGCTGTCACCTGCTTTTCACAAATCAAGCATCAGAATATAAGCAGACAAAGCAGAAGTCACAGCAATCAAAGAAAGAGGAAAATGATTAAAATGATTGTTAAGAAAGGGAGCAGTATTGGGCCTCTTGTCACCATATGGACTATGGACCATATTGGAGCAAATCCCCACCTACTGTCAAAATAGGGTACTTTCCTGGCTTGTNTACTCCTTGCAAGGTTGGGGGGTGTTGATGGAAGACTAGTGCTTGTAAAGACTTAGAAATCTGTTGTGGATGAGTGTGAGTTGGTGTGATGCTTACAGGCAGTCCATCACCCCACAAGTAATGAGACAGCTTCATGCACGCCCAAGGAGACGTGATGAACAGCTCCAGCAGCCCCCTGCAAAGGCCCTCATGGCACTTGTTTCAAGTAGTCACTGACCCAGAAGGAGGCATGGTGACCATGGTACATGCTGCCCAAGGACAGGAATCAGATGCTGTGACCACAGGACTCACCTCCATCCCCTCAGCTGTCACTGGAGAGCCATCTCCATCACATTCCTTCTCTGATATATCAAGGCAAGAACACCAGGCATTTGCTAAACACAAAGACCTTTTAAGATTTTATGAAGAGGCAAAGAAATGCCTCTCCAACTCCAGATCCCAAGCGATGTGACTTCTCAGTGTCCCGCACTCTCGGGAATGGTCCTAGTACCTATAACTCTTTCTCCTACAGGCCTCAAAGCTGGGACAGACTGAGAATGGGTTGATGTAGCTCAGCTTAAGGGCCGAAGGACATGGTATCTTGGATACTGTTCGGGCTGTATCCCTTTCTTGTGTTTCCTGTCTTCTTCCTACACAGTCATGCTCCTCACTCGGACAGCTTTTCAGTCTGTCTCATAAGATTGCAGTACATATAAATGTTGCCTTTACCTACCAGCCACATGCAGCTTCCATGTACATTGTCACAACATACACTGTCAGGCACATGCGCCCATCTTGATCACTAGAACACAAAGGCAGGGAACTGCTCTGCACACTTTTGTTTTTCAGTGACTCTCACTGCTATGTATTAGAGGATTTTATTTCACTTTTCTGTAAATTTATAAAAAAGTATAAACTTTCATTAAAAGGCCAAATACAGAANTGAGCTTCGGATTATAATAGAATTAGACTGAATACTTAAGAATTTCCTTTTATTTTTCCATATGTGTGATGTACGTGGATGTATATACATGTTCACATGTGTGTGGATGCACACATGTATGCAGGTGTNTGCATACGTGTGATCATGTGTGTGGAGTCCCAAGGCTGATGTAGGGAGTCTTCCTGGATCATCCTCCACTTATTCATTGGGACAGGGTCTCTCAATCGAACTCAGAGCTCACAGATACTGGGAGTCTGGCTAGCCAGCTTGCTCCAGAGATCTCTTGTATCTGGCTTCAGATTGCAATTACAGGCAGACTGCCACACCCACCTAGCATTTCCTTGAGTGTTGGGAATCCAAAGTCCAGGCCTCACTCTTGCTTGGCAAGTTCTTTCCCCACTGAGCGGTCTCCCCAGTGCCAAATTCTTGGAATTTTTTCTTCAACAAAAATCATGGCGCCAACACATCATTCATTTATCGGTTATGTGCACATTGTGTGTACATGCACACACACATACACACACACACAATATGTGCTCTGCAATAACTCAGATTTGAAGAAGAAGAAGGGTTAATCACAAATAAGTGATCACAGGGAGGGCTAGTCTCACAGGTGTGCCATGTCAAGGATCCAGGGGTGTGGGCTGCTGTCTTGATACTTGAGCACTGGTCACAAGGCAATCTTGTTCTGCAAGAAGGGAACATCTTCCTGAGGAATCTCCCTCCTCCTCTCCACTCTAACCACCCACGTCGCTGTTTTTCAAGAGACAGCACTGATGAAGGACAAAGCTGAAGAGATTCTGGGGCTTCACTCAAATTTCTGTGTGAAAGCAANGCAAAGCCACCTTGCTTCAGCTAGTGCCACCTTCCGCACTTCAAGTCCTGTGCTAACAGACTCACTTGTTTAACAAATGAGATAAATGCAAGATGGATTTAAAACTTGATTACAATAGATAGAAGGTCTTCTATGGATTCTTTATCCAAGTACCTGGAACTAGCGGGGCTGGATTGGAGCCAGGCTGCCNGAGATCTTGCAAGCACGAAGTTATTTCGTCCAAGACCTAGACCAAGCCTTTCATGCCACCCACCTCATGGCAACCGCTATGCTCCTACCCCTGCATTTCCCAGACTCACCACCAGAGGGAGCCTTTCACTCTCCGTGTACCTGTGCAAGTAGGTCCAGTACAATTTCCTCCAGTCGCTAAGCAACCTTGAAGTAACTACCGTTTCATGCAGAAGAAAAAGCCAGCTGTTGCCTTCATTGACAGCGTCATANGTGNCCTATGCCTTGATTCATGCTATTTCATCCCCTCTCACCAACCTCCCTTCTCATTCAGCCCCAGGTTTATGGGTTTCTTTGTTCCCAGCACAAACTCATTTCCAACTGGAGGCCTTCTCCATGGCAGTCCTCCTCATTGCCTGGAGTGACCTTCCCCTGACAGAGACAACTGTCCCGGGAACACCCTCACTCCACTTCAGAAGTCCCTCAGACCTCATGTTCAAAATGAAGCNTACGTAGATCTCAATTTTTGAAAATTAAAACTACCCACAATGCTTCTGGCCCCCTGGCGCTGTTCAGTTTTTCTTTTCCAACAGCCTTCTGTCGTGTTTAACCCCCTTAATCTTTTGGCTATTCTATTTTCTGGGTTTTATTTTAGCTTCGGTTGGCATGTACTTGCAGGCTGCCGTCTGTGGCAGTGGTATACAGGGGCACTACGATTGTCAAATCCGGTTGTTAGTGCATCTTGCTCTGCAGACATAGGGCATTTGTTTGTGGTGAGAACATTCATAACTCTTGGTAGCAGTTTTGAAATACACAGTGCCCTACTGTTAACTACAGCCAATCTTCTGTGCAATGGAAATCGGGTCAACTCTTCCTATCTGTACAGCAAGAAGCCAGAACTTACTCCCCTCCTAACTGTAACTTTGTGTATTCTCTGCCTGTCCCTGTCTCCACTCCTGACTAAAGCCTGAGGGAGCTGCATATCTCCCCTCTGCTTCTGTGCTGCTGTGCCCTCTGCCCTCTTCCCCTCGCCCCCCGATAGTGATGTATGACCAACACTGAGGCTCAGTTCTTTTTCTTTTTTTACTTCTTGTGTATAGAGGGGAGATGTGCTTATATGTCTCATGTNTACACTCACATATTGGTGCCCACTTAGAGACCAGAGGTCAACCTCAGAGTCTTGCACTATTGCTCCTCCCCTTATGCTTTGAAACAGGATCANTCACTGATCCTGGAGCTCACCGTTTCAGGCAACCTGGCTGGCAGGTGAGGCCCTGGCATCCTCCTGTGTCNGTGCCCAGAGCTGGGGTTGCAGACTCGTGCCACGGTGCTGGTGTTTAGTGAAGGTACTGGGTGTCTGAACTCACATCCCCGTGCTTGCAGAGTAAGCGGAGTGCCCACTCATCCACCTCCCGCCTCTCAGTTATCATTTCTTGAANGGCCAATGAAAACCCAATNTTTATTCCTTGAAATAAAAACTTGGAGAGAATTTTCAAGGAGGGCTGCATCCTTCCTTGTTTTACCTGCTTTTCAAGTGAAACTTACAAAAGATTTCTTTTGCACTTGCTCATCCCTATTCATTACTGCTNCATGGTTCAGAGCCAGAAATTGGAAACANCCTAGATGTCCATCAACTGAAGAACAGATAGAAGCAATGCTTTTGAAATATTTTTGTCTAGTCCTTTACTTGCTTGAGCAAACAACAATTTCCCCAGTAGTGTCCATTTCCCTGGCTTAGGACTGCCAGCATCTTTAACAGTATCACGGAATACCTGAGTGACAAATAAGAAAAGTCAGTGTCACCCATTTTACTGGTCATGTGATTGTTGAACTACAAATAAAAGTCATTTCAAACTTAAGAACTGTTTCTAGAATTTTCCATCTACTCATTTAGTATAGTGCTTGGCTGCAGGTAACTGGACCCTCAGGAAGTTAAAACTCAGCTAGCTGAGGAGTCCAGGACTTTGAGGGGTGAAAGGGAAGTACACAGGTCATCAGGTCCACAGCCTGAGGCAAACAAGGCCATGTGGCCTCAGAGTCTGCCTCCCATCAGACACACAAATGCAATGTNGGCTAGGAAACTAAACTCAAAGAGAGGGAAGAGAGGGAGGGAGGGAGGCAGGGAGGGAGGAAAGGAGGGAGGCAGGNAGGGATAACAATGGGAACAAGACTTTGCTATTATCTCTCAACATACTTTTATCTAGGCTTGATGTGGTAGCACACGTCTGCAATTCCAGCACCCCGGAGACAGGCACAGGGGGATTTTCAGTTCAAGGCCAGCCTGTGCTACACAGCAAGGCTACTGTTTTGTTTTTATGGGGCTTAGAGTTCACCCGCTCTCCCTACATCTGCAGAATCTCCACAAGAAATGAGCTGAGGTAATCCCTGCAGAATGGACTAGAAGGCTGTGAGCAGCAAGATACGTCATACATGGATACTTAGTCTCTCGGTGGGTTTCAGACATGCAAGATGGCTACATGGAGGAGGAGGGGTTAGAAGTTGTATTTGGGGGCCCCTTACCAGTCCTCTCTTGTAGCCTGCTGTACCCCTGACCTATAACATGTTTGTGCAGTTACTGTTTTCAACCAGGATGTCAGCCCCTTTCTCCTCACACTGACCGAAGCCTTAGTGTTTTCTTCCACCCTTGCTACAGATACTCCTCGATCTGGATGAATAGCTCAGAGTCTCTCCTCACAGGCGGATCCCTGGAGNNCTCACACGGGCCTCCAGATTCATCAGAGCAGTCCTGATGTTCAAGGCAGAGACATTCTAGAACCCCAGTTGTATTTACTTAAGACCAGTGGCACCTTTTGCTAACAAGCACAAGAGAGGAGAGATGTCTCAAGGTGACTGTAACATGTCTACCAATTCATTCACCTGAGGATAGCCTGCAGAGCAAAGGGATTCCTGTGGAAGGCCCCCCTTCACGTTCACCTTTAATCTCTATCGCCATCTCGTGGCTACCTTTGGTATTGCATGTAAACGATTATGTTCATGTCAAAAACCCTGCAAATATGAAAATGTCTTTCTTTTAGTGAATACTTCTCGGGACCCTAATACTGCAAACACATGCAATTAAAAAGTAAGATGATGAAATTAAACAGCAAGAAAAGCCTCGTTTTTACACCATTCACTGATCTTTATGTACAGCCATGCTGTCAACCAAAGTTCATCCCAGGGCTAGATGGAGCCTGATGTGTGACAATCAGCACATTTCCGAGCTCTGAGACACCTGGAAAACCACACAGCATGCTTCAAACTACATTAGTCCTATGTGTCCTAAGAAAGAAACACAGGAGATGAAAAAGTTAGATTCTATTTAAAATGATGGCATGGGATAACTATTTTCATTCAACTTTTCAAGTGCCATCTTCCCCATTTTAATACATAGATGTTAGAAAATAATACACTATGGGTGAAGTTTTCAACCTAATTTTTAAGTATGCAATTGTCTCCTGATCGTTTGTACTACATCCCCTACAGCCTAAACCACTATTTGGCACACAAGAATTTTTTTTAATTGCATTTGTTTATTTGTTTATTTTGTGTGGTGTATGGGGGCATATTGCCATGGCATGATTGGAAGTCAGAGGACACATCCACAAGTTCTCTCCTTCTATGTGGGTCGTGGGGGCCACCTGGCTGGCCCAACATGAGAAGCTCTTAGTAAATAAATTTGAACAGGCCAATCTGCATAATTACCTGTAATAACAAGAATACTTTATTAAGAGTAAAACATATATATGTATTAATGGTGGTTTGAATTTAGTGTTTGGAGATTTAGTCTCCAGCAGGTGGCNCTGTTAGGAANGGTTCTGGAACCTTGAGGAGGAGGAGGAAGTGTGTCACTGGGGGCAGGACTTAAGCTTTTATAACCCAGCCCCCACTTCCTGTTCACTCTCTGTTTCCGCTCCACCAAGATATGAAGTGAGAACTCTTAGCTGTGCGTCCTTGGTGCTATCTGCTGCCAGGCCTTCCTCTCCATGGTGGATCAAACTCAAACTGTTAACCCAAGTAAACCCTTCCTCCACTAAGTTGCTTCTTGTCAAGTATTTGACAATGGAAGAGGTAACTACTACAATAATCTTTTATCTCCTAATATCGTTTGCACTTTTATGTGGGAAAAGCTATAATAAGCCAAGAAGTAGATTTTCTGGGTTTTACTAAACAGTAATGGCTCCACTAGATTATGAGACCTCCTACAATAATGGTGACAGCTGCTTTCTCAATCTGTAAAGCTCCATCATGTTCCTCAAACTTTACCCATCAAAATGAAGCCATAGTGACATCATCCTTATCAGAAATTTTAATCCAACATCTTCAAGCCTTTCCAAATTAGAATTTCCTGGGGGTGGGGGGATTTAAGGGTTGAAGATGCCTGGTACCCATATCCCAAAGACATCAACCTAACAGATGGCCACTTCCCAGAGCCATCCAGTACAGCAGTCTTCCTTTATCCTAGGCTTTGCTTTCAGTGGCTTCACTTAGCCAGGGCCAACTGTGGTCAAAAATATTAAATGGAAATTTCTATAAATAGAACATTTTTAGATTATGAACTATTCTGACTAGTTAGATGGAACCACCTTATCCTACAGGGATTGAACTACCTCTCTGTTCTGTGTATCCACACTGTATTTGCTACCTGCCCATTAGTCACTAAGCAGCCATCTTGGTAATCAGGGAACAGAGAGAAAAGAATACCAATGCTTCCTCACTTTCTTTTTTTCCTTTTTCTTCAGTCCAGGACCCTCAGCTTATTGGATGGGGCCCACCCACATTCAGGCTGTGTCACCCTCCTCAGCTAAACCTCTCTGAAAACATCCCCACAGGCATGCACAGAGGTGTGTCTCCTAGGCAACTCCAAGTCCATCAAGCTGTCGGTGGAAATGTTAGTGAAGNAGCAGGTGGAAGATNTGCCACTATCTGCAGTTTCAGCACTCACGACAGGCCTTGGAATACNTTCCCATGGATAAGGAGGTTGACTGTAATTCTAACATGAAGCTAGGGCTGAGAATCTGTGTCAAATGGGATTATCCACAAGGCTCATGCCAAGGAGAACTCACTAGTGTTCTGTGCATAGCTCAAGATGGACCAAAGTGCACCACAGCATCTCAGNGCAGGGCTAGAAGTTCAGTATCCTGGTGTAGCTTGGAGCGCATCTCACTGATGGTACCTGCAGGTACCACTAAGTTATCAGATGCCATGTCAATGCCTTTTATATCAGCTATAACCCTGAATTCAAGAGATAGAACTACTTCTTGCTGTTAGTTGACATCATCTGTAGTCCTTAACGTGAGCATGAACATAGACTTCACGTGTAGGATAGATATGGAGAGTGTCTTGTCTTGGATTCTTTAGAAACACAGACCACATGTTCCTTTGACAATTGGCTTAGCCTGGTTGCTATATGTTCTTGTTTGTGTTTACCAGACTTCCAGTAACAAGGCACATAGATCACTCACTCATTTCTGACNCCNAGGTACAAATTAAGTGCTTCACATGGGACCAAAATGGCAGACAGCCCCATGGGGGAGAAAAGGAGATAGGAATATTGGATGTGATCCCAGTTCCTGAGAGACTGTGGTTAAAAATAAAAAACAACAGAGAGCCACTCACTCTTCAGTGCCAAAACCTCTCCTAGATGTTATTTTTTAAGGAACTAAAATATCTCTNNAAAAAAATAAAGCACCATGAATCGGCAGCTACTTATGTTTTTCTTTCCACACAGCTGGTTTTCATCTGTACAGTCCTTNTGACTTGTAAGTGGCATTCCTGTACTTTCCATTTATCCATTTACTTATTTTGAAGATTGGCATGTCTCTCTAGAGAACTGGAAAGTCAACTCTCCATCTCCAGTGTGTTAAGGATGCGGTGTGTTCTAATGGTACCTTCTTGGTGGTGAAGTTGAAGGTCCCAGTACCCCTTTGTGGTGGTTTGAATGAAAATGGCTCACAGGAAGTAGTGCTACTAGGAGGTGTGGCCTTGTTGGAGTAGGTGTGGCTTTGTTGGGGGAAGTGTGTCACTGGGAGGTGGGCTTTGAGGTTTCAGATACTCAAGCCAGGCCCAGTGGCTCTCTCTCTTCCTGCTACCTGCCNATCCAGATGTAGAGCTCTCAGCTCCTTCTCCAGCACCATGTCTGCTGCACACTGCCATGCTTGCCACCATGATGATAATGAACTAGACCTCTGAACTGTAAGCCAGCCCCCATTAAATGCTTTCCTATATGTGTTGCTGTGGTNATGATGTCTCTTCACCACAGTAGAAACTCTTCTTAACCAGTTCATGTGGTATTCCACCCAAATCCAGGCAGACCTGGAAAAGTTCTCCAGGCAAGATGGTGACTTATTTTCTCCTGGAAGAAGCAATTTCTGAAAATGAGGATTGGAGAATAAACACAGGCTTCCATCTTGGTTTCTATGTCCCAGTTTCACTGCCTGGACTTGAAAATATTTGACAGCCTCATTTCTAACTCTCACCTCATCCCTANGTGGGGAACTTTAGTGATGTCTGGGTCCTGAAAATGATGCCAAGGAATCTCCCCATTCCTGCAGTGCAAGAGGTTCCTCCTTCTTACTGAAAGCTAACCCCTCTTGTTGGGGTGCACACCCCACTGTCCTGCCTCAGCCAGGCTTTCTCACCTTCCCTTGCTAGCTTTTTCTGCTCTACTCAAACCTGCATGCATCCCATTCATAGTAAACAAGATGGAACTTTCGTCAGTCCTCCATACTCTTATTATTGCCATAGTCTAACACCCGAACTTGCCCATCTCAGAAAGACAGACAGACAGACAGACAGACACACACACACACACACACACACACACACACACACACACACAAATGCATGCACACGTTTCACTTAGCTTTCTATCCACTTTCTTTCTCACTTTCACTTACATCTTTAACCTTGTTTTCACCCCTGTAACTCTACTAAGTGGCTACCCAAAACGGCCTACACTATATTGTTCCAAAATGCACTGGGCATTTGTGGGTCTTTGTTCTACAAAACTGTATGGTATTTTGTTTCCTGTCCTTCCTTCTGCTCACTGAAGCCTTGCAGTTACTCTCAGACTTTCCCTGGAGCCTTGTCTCTCTTGTCCAGTGCTTCTCTACACTGGGAATTCCCCAGTTGAATACCCCTGGCTATCGGCTGATAGTTTGGAAAACTCTACTTCAGCCCTTTTTGCTCTTCTGGTACTCCTGCATCTGTCCCCTCTGCTGCTGCTTTAGCCCGGTTCACTGACATCACCCCNCCCTNGCACGACACCCACCACTGCCAGACTGGTGCACTCCTTNACTTCCTGACCCAGCCNCCAAGCTACAAACAGCCTGTCGCCTGTCTCTCTCAACTGCACATGCCATAAAGAATGTGCTTTAGTTTCTATAATGCAAACCCCTTAGCATATGTTCTAGAAGGTTCTTTGGAATCACCTATAAATCTCCTTTGCTGTCCTTCTTTCCAGCCAATTCCCTTGCACTGGCCTCTGGCCACTGAACTCAGAGGGTGCATTTCCCTCACTTCCTTGCTGATCCTCACGTCAAGCCCTTTGTCCACACTGTGTTCTGGACCTGAAAGGCACGTCCCTAACAGGACCAGCCCAGATGCTTTTTTGCCTACATCTCCTCCTACACAGAGTTTCTGATAAAGACTCCATAGATACCCAAAGGCTCCGACAGTGGCTTCCTGGTATGCCTTGGAGCCCTGAGGCTCTCTGTGTTTCATTACATCACTTATTACATTAAAACTGCCTGGTTAGTCTGTGTCTTTCCTGATTTCAGATCAGCCAAGGTTGGCTGAACAAACCCAGCATGATTTTTCCTTCTGATGCAGGGATTTTATGAGGAATAGCCAGGGCATCGCTTTGAAGACATCAGTAATAAAAACATCCCAGAGGGCAACATATTACCTGTTATACTCACTCTTGTCATTTTTCAACTAGTATACTTCCCTTCATTTGTCTGAATGAACACAGCTACCATGAAAACATGTGTCTCTATATAGATACTGGAATTGTTCATGGGATTCTNACACTGGTGTAAATAAGCAGCAGATGAAAAGGGAAGCAAGGTTGGGTTTCCTACTGCTGGGGTTAATGTGAGTTTGTCTGCGCCCTCTTCTGGACAACCTAGGAATAGCTCAGGTTGAAAAGCCGATGGTATGATTCTGGGCTTTGATTCACCGCTAAAGAAAACAGAAAGAAGGTGTGCCAGGATGGATAGTGGGACTTCTGTTCTGCTTTGCTGCCTGTGTTCACGGTAGAAGAGGCTGCCTCTCTTGGTCTGGGCTCTACTGTGCTAGGTGTCCCTCAGGCTAAGAGAAAGCCCTCTTTCACTGTTGGTGGCCTCTATCCAGGTAGTCAGAAATACCAGGTGAGGCACAGTCTCCACCTAGCAGGCCCTCTGTAAAGCACTGATGGCAAGATTCAACAAATACTAGCCAAAAACTTTACCATGCCACTAATTCTGACATACCACCATAGCAACTTCCTGCCCCCAAGCCTGACACACCACCATAGCTCCCTCTAGGAAGCCCCTGATTGTCTGTCTTCATCTTTCCACTCTTTGACTCACTTCTCTAAAAACAATTACTTAAATTGCTTCAAAATTAAAATATTTCCCTTTATTTTTTAGTTCTCCACATATTATCTTGTTCTACTTGCTCTTGTTTTGCTTGTTTGTTTAGAGACAGGATGTCACTCTCTAGTCCAGAGTATCCTCAGACTTACTGTAATCCTCCTGCCTCAGCCTCCCGAATGCTTTGATTGCCAGCATGTATCACCAAACACCGATCTATTATTTACCACTTTTTTTAATCTTATTATGCCCCTGAACTGAGCTTACACTGTGGCTTATTTTCACTGTCACCTCCCTTTCTTGCTGTCGTCTAGTGGTTCNAGAACTTTCTGGCTCTAGGTTTCCTGNGTTCTTAGNNNTTTCCCCCATTCACATTATCTTTGCTTATTTTATTATTTTGACAATTTTTCTACTAGGGTCAAGTTTCAGTATTTGACCCTTATATAGGAATTCCTTTCTTTGTCTCATTTTTACATTATCTACATTTCAGTAACCATCTCTAGCTCTTGTGCACTTATTTTAACTAAAATGTTTACTGAATGTGGTAGTTTGCATGTAATTGTCCCCCATAAGCTCACAGGAAGTGGCACTATTAGTAGGTGTGGCCTTGTTGGAGGAAGTGTGTCACTGTGGGGATGGGTTTTGAGGTCTCTTACGCTCAAGCTATGCCTGGTTCAGTACACTTCCTGTTGTCTGTGGGATCAAGATGTAGCTCCTTCTCCACTCTCTGCTCCTTCTCCAGCACCATGTCTGTCTGCATGCTGCCATGTCCCACCATAACGATAATGGACTAAACCTCTGAAATTGTAATCTGTCACCTCAATTAAATGTTTTCCTTTATAAGAGTTGTTGTGTCATGGTGTCTCTTCACAGCATAGAAACCCTGACTAACACACTGACCATTTAAAGCCTGTTTTGCATCCTCTCTCTCTGATTGTTCAGATGAGTCTTATCTTCCAATTTTACGCTTCCACTGTTAAGTTTCCTTCTTATTTTACAAAAGGCAATTTAGGAAACCTGGTAAAAAAGGATGAGGGGTACCTTGGGAGAAAGCAATGTATGTGTGTGCGTGCGTATGTGTGTGTGTGTGTGTGTGTGTGTGTGTGTGTGTGTGCTCACATTGGAACCCAAAGCCACAAACATACTAGGCCAGGACTCTATCACTTTAAAAGTGTGGCTTTCTTCAGCATTCTAAGGAGGATAAATGAGAAAGGATAAGGAAGGCACTTGGACTAGGGTAAGGCACAGAGCAAGAGAAATCTCTATTAAAAGGGAAATATGCCCCGAAGTCATCAGCAAAGAAGTGGGTGTTCTCAGAAGTCACAGCCTTATCTACNTGGTTACANACATGTGGGCCCACCCCTGCCCCCGATCCTGATGGTAAGCATGGTGAAAGGCTAGTCTCTTCCAGAGTAAATGCACAGCTAAACAGATTTCACTTCCTCCTGGGAGCACCAGACTGGACGCCACCCTGCTTCCTGTAGACTGTTTCCCCCTTCCTATTTAAGAGCCCCACAGGGTTATAACAGGCCAAGCTTCCCGGCTTGGTTACTTCCTCACTCCTCCTTTTGGCCTCTGGGNCAGTTTGTAGCTGGCTCCCTAATAACTCTGTATGCAATTATTATGAAACACAAGCCAAGTGGAACTTAATTTATTAAAGATAAAGATATCTAGACTCTTGAGGTCATCTAAAACAAAATATTTTTTTAAAGCATTGACTGTAGTTACAATCTCCTAATGACTGACTTTTTAAAAAAATAAGTCCAAAGTCTGAGGTAAATTAAGAGTTCAGCTTGTTAACATCCATAAATTGTTTTCAATGGGTCAAGATTTTGGCTGTAAAATTGAAGGGCTTTGGTTTCTAGTTCCTGATAATGTCAAACGTCATATAATTTAATGTGNTGTTGTTGGGTTTGTTAGAAAACAAGAGCCTTAAGACTTTTAAAACTTGCGTTTCCAAGAGACAGTTTAATGTGGAGAGTTTGCTTATCATGTCAACAGAACACTAGCACCCATTGTACTAGGTCGGAGGTGATCAAATTCTTCTCTACCAGGGCTCTAGCCCTCTAGCCCTTAAATTCAGCATCTGGAACAAAAAGACCTTTATCTCTCTTTCTCAAGTAAGTGACACAAGAGTGAATGGCAAATGAGCCATACATGAAAACAGGAATGGGGCTTTCAGTTGGTGGTTTAACTAGCAGTGCCTTACCGGGTCTGAGATGTACAGGGAACATTACACTTGTCCTTCCTCCTTTTCCCTCACCTCTTTGACCNGGGGAAGGATAAATGACTCATAACCTAGAAGATGACACAGTTAACGTGAGCACTCACATGAAAGCCACTGACCAGGTCTCAGGGCAACATTGCCAGAACTCTACCTGAGCAGCCTAATACAGAGAANTGAGTGGAGGGCTGTGTCTGGCTGTTAAAGGTTCNTCTGTGCCTAACTCCACTTCCCTTTACCCCTGGGGCCTCAATGTCCTTGTCCTTATGTATGAAGGGGAAACAAGTAATTCTGTTTAGATGATTTATATAAACTGCCTAGCAGCCTAAATACAAATACCACTGGAAATATTAGTTCAGTACTCCCAACTACCTCATAAGAATTAGCAAGACATTCAGAGGCATAGCAGGNAGCCCTCCTACCCATGAATTAATTCAGTGTTTTTCAATCACTGCCTCAAAGTTAAAACTTCCTGGGGAATTTTGAAATATTCTGATACCCAGGACTCANCTCCAGGAAGTATGACTTAAATAAGGGTGAGTTATCTGTACACATCCAAAAGCCAGTGGTAAACAGCCATGAAAGCCTGTTTTCAAGGTGAATCCATTTAAACATATGTTCCTATCCTTTAATGTGTGTGTGTGTTTGTGTGTGTGTGTGTGTGTGTGTGTGAGAGAGAGAGAGAGAGAGAGAGAGAGAGAGAGAGAGATGTGATGTCACTATCTGTCAGAAACTGTGGTCTCTTTTTAAAGAGCAGAGTTTGCCCACCCCACCTGAGAACCAAGAATTTGTATTGCTTTGCCTTGAAAAGTGTAACTTTAGACACATTGGTACTTTGACCAAACATTTAGAATAGCATTTGGATGGCAGAGCTTCAGAATAGACCTACATGGCAGGATCTCATGAGTTACATTCCCTGAGAAGCATGTAACAGTGTCCTGACATGGATAGCATGTGCATACTTCTACACTGTTTCTAGAGAAAAGTGAAATAGTTTTACAAACTGCTTCCCTCTCCCTTTATTCAGGTCTTCTGTTTTTGTAACAAATGAATTAAGACAGAATCTATGTCCTTTTTATTGTCCATAGATGAGGCAGAAAGAACAGTTGAAGCAGCAGCTGTACCAATATTTATTACCATTTCAGTCAGTACTGGTCTATGTTATGAAAAATGCATACAAGTAAATACTGCATTCCATTTCTTAAAATTGCCTATCATGGAGCTGAACTACTCAAGATTAACTTTTGCTCTTTCCCAAAGTCCAAGTTTAAACGTGATTAAAGCCCTCTTGATAATAAGATGTGTGGTTCCCTCAGATAAGCCGTGTGTTTTTTCTGCCTTTGAGTTAGAAAGCACTCCTTAACGCAGGATGTGGAATTAGCACTCATTCCTTTGAAATGCAAAGTTAACTAAAACAGGAAAAGGAGAGCCAATTGACTCTGGAGAGCACCAGTTCATACAAGGTGAATACAGACTTCCAAGGACACAGCACACCTCTCTAAATATCCCCATCCCTCTCCTGCTGGCTTTCTTCCTTAGTGAGCTTTCTCTTCACAGAGCAGCTAGCTTCTTGCAAGTCAAAGGCCCCAAGGTGAAGACTATTCATGATCTCTGAGTGGGAAACTCCCTGGATGATGCTTCCTAGCCCCCAGTACTCCTGATTGTTCCTAGTTGGCCAAATAACCAGTCTGGATCATTGATTATCTTTAGAGAAATATGTTTAGGTTTTGTTTGGCGACATTTATTACCGTGGTGGGAAGGCACTTTTGTGGAACAGACCCCCGAGAAAAGCAGAGGGGGAGAGAAAAGTTCCCCGAAAGGAAAATGGGGCAAACCAATTAAGAGCTGTCCATTAGAGCTAACCCTGTTAACACAGTGTTCCCCGGCTCTCTCTACACAATGTTACCATCTCCACTAAATCAAAACAAAGATCCAATAGAAAATTACCTAGACTCTGGGTTGGGATTTCTTCTGTTTTAAGTCCTTGCTGTTATTCTCGCCTTTTCTATAACACTGCAGGCTTCTCTGTGGTTATTCAACTGTCTGGGAGAACTCTGGGGTCACATCATTAATGCATTAGAAAAAGAAGTATTGGGGGAGTGGCTTGGAACAAAAGCAAATTAATTCAGCCTAATCAGTTCACTTGTTATCTTCAGAGAAGCAAATGGAGGTTGGAGCAGATTGGAGAGAGGAGAAAATTATGGCTCCCGCTTCAAATGATTTCATTTGGCAATTATATNTTTTTTTTCAAGACAGGGTTTCTCCGTGCAGCCCTGGCTGTCCTTATAACTTGCTCTGTAGACCAGGCTGGCCTTGAACTTAGAAATCTGCCTGCCTTTGCCTCCCGAGTGCTGGGATTAAAGACGTGCACCACTACCCAGCTGGAAATTATAACTTTATTTTTGAAACTATTATTTTACTTTTGTGTTCTTTGTATAAGACATGCTGCAAAGAGAGCTATTGTCTTGTATTTCTACAGTGCTATTTGTTGTGCTTTGAAAGCCATTGGTCTCTACTTAAGGAGCCTGGCNCTGGCATAGGCTCTAGCAGAGCAACCTTGAGCCTCAGCTTGGATGATTCATTCTTCATGTGTAGATTTGAACTAGTTGACTAGACACTCTAAGGAGACATCTCTATTACANATCCTTAAAAGTTCATCTGGATACTGCTGTGCAGGCAATGCAGAAACAGTAATCAGTGCTGGCAAAATGAAGGAAATACAAAGTTACATCTACAAATGTCTACATACTNCAGATGCCCAGAACCATACAGAGACTGGTCAGCAGGGAAAAAGAATATAANAGTACAACTACCTTCCTAAGTCCCGTCAGTCAGTAGCTAAGCAGTTAAAGGTGCTTGCTGCCAAGCCGGATGACCTGAGTTCAATCCCCAAGACCTTTATGGTAGAAAGAGAGAACTGATTCCCACCAGTTGTCCTCTGACTTCCACATACAAGCTGTGGCACTCAAGTGCAGGTGTGTGCATGCGCGCACTACGTGGGCATCTTTGGCTGGCTAGATTGATAGTTGATGACACAAAAGGGTCCTGTGTTCCTAGGTGATAAATGTCATGAGAATATGAAGGGCTCCTGGCTAATGACTGCTTGGTGTATCCAGCAGTCCCTGCATCTCAAGAGACCTTCCACTGTCTGTGGAAATATAGACGTAGGAATCATGTACACCATTCTATTCAGTGATAGAGCAAAAATCACTCTAAATGCAAGTTTCTCCATGCTAAGCCTGGTGGAAAGAAACTCACCAAATTTGTAGCCAAAATGGCATTTCAGGCACATAGCATCACCAGTAACCAAAGTTGTTTGGAGAGAGTATCTCACAAGTAATTTAGTGAGCCAGAGGTGTTCTGGACCTTGTCTACATGACAGAAACCATCCTTACGAGGTTGTGCACTATAAAAACGCAATGAGAGGTTTAGCTCATCCAAAATGACTGGAATTTATAAAGAGAGGGAAGATGATCAAGATGCTAGTACAGTGGCCCAGCATCACAGATTCATGAGGACCACTTTTCCAATCCACACCACCACCATAAGAGCAAAGAGGTAACATAAACCAATGTACACCATGGTATTCAACACAGTGTCAACTCTTTCTTGACTGCAGTGATGTGGGTGGAAACTGGGCTTTTGAATTCCTATTACTCAAACTTAAGGTAACTTTCAGCACAAACTGAGAGCTCAAGTAAACATTTGAGAAAATCCAGACTACTTGCCTGAAAATTAAAACTGCAGCAATGATCTTGACATCACCTTAGTCTCAAGCTTGTGAAGTGGAAGGTTTCGTGGAAATTCCATCAAGAATCATGGGCACAGGGGCTGAGAAAGTAACTCAGNGATTAAGAGTACTGGCTACTCTTCTAGAGGACTCAGGCTCGAATCCCAGCACTCACATGGTGGCTCACAACTGTCTGTAACTCCTGTCCCAGNTGATTCAACATGCCTATCTGGCCTTCTTGGGCACTGCATACATGTGGTCATCAGACCTACATGGAGGTGAAACATAAAAACCTATAAAATAATAAAACTTTCTTTTTAAAAATGAAAAATAGCTTGCTGTAGTAGTGTATGCCAGTGATCCCAGTGCTCAGGAGGCAGAGACAAGTGGATCTCTGTGAATTCGAGGCCAGCCTGGTCTATATAGTCAGTTCCAGAACTGACAGGTCTACACAGAGAAACCTGTCTCAAAATAAATTAAAAAAAAAATTTAAAAGAATCATGAACACACCTCTCCAAATGTAAAAAAATTACTTGCAATGATCAAAATCATAAACATTAGATTGTGTTATAAGTCTTTCTGGAATGACATCAGACATGTAGTAATTCTCCTGTGAAGGAAATGCTGTTGTATTTAATATTCGATGGTTATTAGACATCTGTGGGTAGTGGTCTGGGTCTTGATGATTTCCTTCATGGGTCATGAGTTCTGGGCAAAGATCTGCTTCATCTCACTTGGCTCAGCCCCTTATATAGCCCATNCATGCTTCAATGCTACACAAATCAGAGCCAAGTTCAGCCTTCATAGGATACCCACAGAGAGACTGGACCAGTCAAGGANGAGCAGATTTTCCCTGGACAGATTCCTAGATGAACTCTACAATAAAAGCTAATAGAACCTTTAGCTTTTATAGGGGGCTATAAGGAGCTCTCTGCACATCCATCAGCAACAATGTTGTGTATGCCTCTGAAACCGATAATGGCCACCCCAAGACCCATCCATCTTATAACCCTCATGTATATAGAGACAGGGATGTAAAAATAATCTTGGAAGAATACCAGGCCAATGTTAGTTGGTTAACTCTCATACTAACAAAATGGACATGGGACTTACTGGTAAAAAATAGAGAAATGTTGGTACTATTGCTTGTGTGACCAGTGTAGATCCTCGGTTTGATCACAAGAACACAAAAGAAAAAAGAAAANAAAAGAATAAAAGAAAAGAAAGCTTGCTTGCCTGAGCTGTGGGGAGGGAAAAGGCTTCCATTGTGTATTGAACATACAGACAAGCACATGTTCTCTCCCAACCAAATACACGGTTACTCGTAAGTAAGTACTCTTCTTCCAGTAGGTTAGGAGGAGATAAGCAAACACGCAGTTTCAGCTTCAGTCCCAGTGGTATGAATATACATGGAAAGCCATTGTGTATAATAGTGATGACCACTGCTACTAGATACCCATTGGCCAGGTATGCGGAGGCCAGGCCCTAATCCCCAAATGGTCATGAAGATGGATACTTCTGCACTTTGAAGGTGGGATAATGTAAGTCCAGCTCTGAGCCAGGGCAGTTTGGCTGCACTACACCATGGCAGTCCCTAATCTAGGACTGAGAACCTCTGAAGCAGCCTGAACTCAGGGAAGGCAGATGTGTGCCTCTATCTATGGCACCTACACACATGCAGCTGGCTTCTCAAGTGTGTTGAAGGGGGCTTGAAAAAGAACATAAAACGTCTGCTTGCCTTGAAAGTTCAGTTTGGATGGAAGGAGAAGCAAGGGCTGGGAAGGAGGAAGACATGGTCACAAGCATCAAGTCACAAACTAGTGATGTGTAAACAAACCCAACACCTTCACTCCCACCAGGGTCAAGCATCCCATGTGGTCAGGGTCGTGGGTCGTCCCTGACTCACAGGCTTCTTACTGCTTAGCATTTTCTCTACCTGCCTCTTCGGGCCATGCAGGCCCAATGCCAGTGTGGGTATTGGAGCTATATTTTATTTCCGAGCTCTCAGTGAGCCCATTTTTACTTATTTCTGTTCTATTCTTTGTAGAAATCGTTGTCTGGTGCTTTGTGTTAAAAACAGAAGCTGACAAACCAGAATATATATCATTGTGTCTTGCTTTAGAAAAAACTCCCCAAATGAAAATGTCCTGTCAGTAAAGCAGTGCTGGTTTTCAGTTGGTATGTTCTTCAGCTTTCTGTCCTTATAACAAATACNTGCGATAGCCAACTGATAGAGAAAAGGGTTATTGTGGCCCGGGTTAGGAAGCCCAAGTCCGTGATCCCTTATTCCTATAGCTTTGGGCCTGTGGGGGATAGTATATTGTGGTGGGAGCTTATGATGGAGCAAAAGAGAGTGAGGAGGGATCAGGATCCCANGACCCCCTTCAAGGGTACATCCAAATGACCTCCCATTGAGCCCCACTCCTTAAATGCTCACCCCTCCCAAAGGCACCACCTGAGGACCACATCTTCAATNCGCAGGTCTTTGGGGAATTCCCTATCCAAGCTGTGGCAGCTGGTGAGAAAGTCTAGCCTTTCAGTAAACTTCCCCAAGCACTGGAAAGGAAAAACTGTTTCTGAACACAATGCTTGCAATATCGAGGCATCTGCTAGAGGGCAACATACATTAACTAATAATGCACAAATTTGTCTGGGAGAGAATACAAGGCTTATTTAATTCAAAAGCAAGATCCAGAGCCTGTGAAACAGTCAAAAAACTGTTTGTTTGTCTTAACAACAATCCAAAATGTCTACCAGTACCTCAGCTAAAAGACCAGCAGGCTTTTCAGAAGGCTCATCTCAGACACCTTTATTGCTGTCTGTGTCCCTTTCCAAAGAGCTNCTTGAAATCACCTCATCGTGATTTGAGGCAGTTAACATTCCCAGTCATCAGCTGTAAAATTCTTGCCTGAATATTCCATTAATGTAACTCCACGAAAGCAGCAGACAGCAGAGGGGAAATGCATCACTGGGGACGTGATGACCTTGTATTTCCACAGCAGCTTCAGCTGACCACAGCTTGATTTCAGAGGACCCTGTTTCCAAAACTAACCAGAGGGCTCAGGTTGGTGGTTCATTTTCACTGTCTGTCATGTACAGACTGAGTCATCCAGAGAGAGAATCAGCTCCTTGGTCTTGCAAAGGTTTAGTCAGCTGGTAGTCTCTGTACCCATCTGGAAACCCAGGATATGCTCTGGGCAAGAAAGAAGATGCCAAGGGTACAGATGTTACCTATGGGATAGGAACCCATCCCAGCCGACTCCTCCACCTCCCGGAGAGTATGGTACTGTAATAAANGGCTTGTTTTAGTCTCCTGTATCTAAGAAACTGACAATTCAAACCACCACAGATATGTGTTGTAGGAGATAGGCATCTTACTTGAAAAGGCTTCATGCCACCTCCCCCAGCCTCCAAGAAGCATAGTTTAGCATATCGATTAGACNTCAAGTTTCCTACAGAAAAAAACAATGTATGCATGAGACAGCACTGTGTGACAGGAGCGCCAAGAANGATGGCACAAGGTCCAGGGTTCATCCNCTGTGTAGTCTGTGAAGCCAGGTTATCGGGCAAATTGGCTGTCAGCTCTTACTGTGTCCCAAGCACACTTAAAATGTCAATATTTCATGTAAATTTGTGCACTCCAAGCCCCAAGAGCCCCTTGCTGAAAATCCAAAGCATCATGAAGCAGTTAGACACTGAGCCGCNGTGAGTTGGATGGNACTGATCAGGTGTGAACAGCTTCCACTGCAGACTACATCTCCCNAGGAAATGTGTGAGTGAAGCAGACAGTCCTCAAATCATTCCAGGGCCCCCAGTTGACTCCGGAAGNCCCCATCCCCTAATCTAAGTGAACTCCTAGCAGNTGGTTTGATTTGNCTAGTATCCNGATAATACTTGAGTACCGGAACATCTAAGCNCTTCAGCATCCTAGCCCCTATTGAAGTTAGGATCTCAGAGCCTAAAATCCTGAGAGATTTGAGTGATTTTCACAAGCCAGGGAGACTAGAACANAGCTGTGGGCCTGCAGGTATGGCTTACACTGGAGACAAAGTAGCTATGTACCAAGTGTCTGTTAGTGACATGACACTATTAAAATCAAGAAGGGCACACAGAGGTGACATGTTTACATCCAATCCATCTTGATACTTTGGAAGATGTTTCAGAGAACAACCCAAACTTCGCAGTAAATTTGGAAGTCAGGCAACCAGACTCCCCTGAATGGTCTGAG